>CANTUT010000074.1:1087500-1382500 GCA_947687605.1 Reutealis trisperma | reverse complement strand
ATTTTTAAGTTATAATTATAAATAAATATTATATAATTGGGTCAAAGAAATTTTCTTTTTTTCCTTCATAGTCTATTGCCAGCTTTCTACTATTTTTCCCTATTAAAACTCAACTCTTAATATCAAAATGATTTATATCAAATCCCAACATTTTTCATGTTTCAATACATGCTGGAATTTTCTACTACAAGACTTGGCAAGAGGAGATGAAGCGGGGAAGCTGCTAGTTTTTGTCACATTCATTGGGCGATATGGAAGGCGAGAAATGAGTGGCTACACACCAATTCTCGAGATCCGCCTCAACAAATTATGAAAAATGCTATGAATTATTGGGAGTTTGATATGGCAGCAGCAAGAGAGAGAGAGAAAAGTAAAATTGCAACTAATGATCAAGCTAATTTCGTTATGAGAAATGCCAGGTGGATTGCCCCTTCTCCAAATGTGTTGAAAATTAACACAGATGTTTCTTTTTCTAAACATAATGGCATGGGACAACTGGTTTTTGTATGTAGAAACAGCCAGGGACAGTTGATTGATGCAAAGATGAGAAGAATTTTTTGTTACTCACATCTTGTGAGGGAAGCTTCTGCTATCCGGAATGTAATCAGATATGCAAATGACTTGCATGTGGATAAGGTAGTTTGTTAATCTGACTTCTTAGTCACTATTTTAAGTTTAAATGGTAACGATAAGGAGATTCTGTGGGAGATTAAATCTATTTTTGAGGACATTAAACAAATTGCTAGGAATTTTGTGTTTTGTAAGTTTTCTTTTATTCATAGAGATGGAAACAAAGTTACTGATTGGCTCTCCAAAGCTACAGAGCTTTGTTTTAATCCAAGTTGGTTAGGTAGCAGGCTTGCATCTCTTGTAAATTTGGATGTCTCGCATCCTCAACAGTAATGATACTTTATCATTTTTGAAGGAAAAAAAATAATGGAGTGATAATATGCTCTTGCCAAACAGTAAGCCAAAGAAGATTGCATCTATAAGGAAAAATATTCTATTTTGACCTTAACAGGAAAGCCATAGATTTTATTGGCACATGATGTTTTCAAAGATTCAATTGCACTCTTCAAGTATTCAAATACTTTAAATTAGACTTAATTTTTAATGCTTCACTAATCGGCTCTCTCTTGCCATTTATGGGGCCATTTTTTTTGACTTTTTTGTCCTACATGGATTGAAAATTCATTAACTAATTAAACACACCATCACCATCATATCTCTCTCACCTTTTACCGTCCCTCCCTCTCTCTATTCCCATCTCACTTACTCAGCTCAAAAAATTATCACCAGCAAAAAGCGTCACTCTGAACTAGAGTTGAGCATAGTTTAGTTTGGCTTAGTTATTAAAAAAGAATCGAATTAAACTGAATTAAAATTTTTGATACCTTAAAATTTAAGCACCAGAATTGAACTAAAGTGAAAATAAAACTATATTAAACCGAATTGAAATTTTGGTACAATACAATTTGGTTTTTCAGATTTTTTGGGACTTTTGGTTCAATTCGATTCAAACTAGTTCTTTGGTGCTTCATGTTAAAACTCATCAGTTTCCGTTTGCAATTTTTAAAATTAAAAAATTCATTTTTACAACTAAAAATTTCAATAAAACCATTAACAAGTAAATTTGCTAATTATTAATAACACACAACAATAACAATAATTATAAAAACTTTTAAATAAAAGTATATATAAATTTTCAAACATCCAACATTCAACCATTATCAAATAACCATTGTTATCAAAATAAATTCTCAAACATTATTCAAATCATCAAACAGCCATTGTTCTTCAACACTTTAACCACCCAACAAACCATTAAAAAAAAAAGTTCTCTTCAGACAGCCATTCATAGCACACAACAATAATAATAATTATGAAGACTTTGAAATAAAAGTATATATAAATTCTCAAATGTCCAACATCCAACCAAAATCAAATAGGCATTGTTATCAACATTAATTCTCAAACATTTGCCAAACCATCAAACAACCATTATTCTTCAACACTTCAACCACACCCAACAAACCATCAAACAGAAAATATTCTTCAACCATCCAACATACATTGTTCTCAACATATAAACAATAAATAATATTATAATCCAACAAATTAAGTTGTTCTTTAATGACTACTAAAATGATACCCATTAGCAATAACAGAAATAATATTACAATACCTATCAACAAGAATCATCATCATCACTGCCTTACATCTTTATCTTGAGTCTAAAAAAAAGAAGAGTATATAGAAGAATTAGGTTGTAAAACAGGATATTTTGATGAACTTACAATCGATTATAAGACAAAAGTCTAAAAAATTGAACTTGAAGTAGGTTAAAAAAACAAGTTTAGATTTCCAACAAGTTAAAAAACATGTTAAAAATTGACCTTAAAACAGGTTAAACAATAGGTTAAAAATTGAAGTTGAACTTAAAGCAAGTTAAAAAATTGAACTTATGGCAAGTTTAGATTTCCATACTAGTTATTGTGAGCACATGTTGTATAAATTCAAGATCTGGTGTGATTTTTTATATAAAAAACATAAAAACAATTAATATAAATCAATATAACTAAATAACATGCCAAAATTTAACAAATTCAATAAATAGTTAAAAAAAACTATACTTGATTCAACACTCTCCATGTCTTTAAAATCTTCCTAAATATGAACTGGTGTAGATGAACTTTTCAACCAATTTTGGCCACCAATTAAAATCTTAGCTGTTGAGGGGTTTAGAGAACTTCTAAATTTTTCAAGTGTCCTACCTCTAATACTAAAAGCAAACTAAGAGACCACTATGTAGCATTGAATTGCAAAAATATCTCTTGCAATCTTAGTCAAGACAGGGTATCTAAGCAATCTTAGTCAAGACAGGGTATCTAATTTCATTTACTTTCCACCAAAGAAGGATATCAAAATCAAGAAAGTAATCCTCTAGATACTCATCTAAATACTTATCCAACTCAAATTTTTCAAATCTTCTCCTTTAGTTTGTTGACCTCAAGAAATATTCATCTATTTCCTCATCCTTTGAGCTACTTTCAGCTGCTATCCTCACACTACCTAGTAACACAAAATTTGACTCTTTATAGTCATCAATCAAGTCTTTAAGGGCCTTAGTCACCCTTTTAACCAAATTTTCAGTTTTTTCTTCCCTATAATATTTATGTATTTATCCCTAATGTAATCCATTTTCTACCTGGGTTTAAACATATAGGAACAAATAACATGATATTCATCTTACTTAGGATTCCCTAATTTTTATCAAACTTAACCATCATTTGCTTAGCCATTTCACTCAAGGAAGAATCTGTGTTATTTTCGCAAATATCAAGCTATCTCTTAATATTTCAATGATTTCAAAGAAATAAGTATTGGCAGTGGAATACAATGAACCAAAAAGTTTGACTGTCACATCATAAATTTTTTTAAAAATATATATAAGACAGCAACATTTTGCCAATACTTATCACATGGCAAATCATCCCCAAAATGTTCTACAAGCCTACTGTCCGCATCTTCAAGCCTATCAAACACCTTTTGATAGGCTAAGGCAATATCTAATATTAAATATGTTGAATTCCACCTAGTAAGATAGTCCAACCACAAACCTAATTTACTGCTTATGCCTAATTCCATACAAATTTGTTTGAAAACTTGCAGCCTTTGAGGGCTGTATGTAACACCCTGTCTAAAAATAGCAATTATAGAATTTAATATGCATTAAATATGATATGATGTGACTTATTTTATATTCAAAATATGTTTTGAGATGTTTAATAATGTAAGGACTAAGTTAGGATAGTAATAGAAGAGATTTTGACTATAGGGATATTTTGGTTATTTTGACCCTACGACAGTAGACAGGGGTATTTGAGTTAAAAATCAATAAAACATTAAAAATAGGTCCCAAATATTACCTAAAACACAATGCTTTTTCTTTGAACAGAAAATAATAAGAAATGGAAAAGTTATCACGAAAATACTAAAAATAACCCTGACAGCTGCCATTGATTAAGGGCATTTTGGTCATTTGACCAAAGTTGTAAAATAAACATACCAAATAAAAGTTAAAAATATTTGGAATCAAAGTCCAGTTGAATATTTTTCAAATTCTCAACAGAAACACATGAAAATCGCACTGAAACCTAAAAATCAGTATTTTTTTATGCAACATTAAAAAATAAAAAAAAAACCCAAGAATTAAAAACTGTACAGCAGCCACCCCCCCTCATTTTGGCTGCTGTACACGCCACTCTACTCTCCAGAAAGAAAAAAAATGAACAAATAAATTTTCTTCTTTTTCCTTTTCTCTCAAACAAAGTCAAAGCTTAACAATAAGAAATCAAGATTTTTGCATGATAAAATTTATTTACAATAAATCTTATTAATTTTTGTGGGATGATTATTACAGTAACTATGTTAAAAAAAATTAAAATTATTGTTGTTCAATCTTGGAAGGTTTGGCTAAGGCTAGTAGAAGGGAATTGGATTATCTTTGTGAATTAAGGTGAGAAGAATTATTTTCTGAATTTAATTTTTATTTTTTTTACAGCAATTAAATATGTATATAAATCATGGCAATGTGGTGTTGGATTGGTTTAATTAGTATAATGGATGTGTATTTATTGAATTAAGAAAAGAATTATGCCTAGGAATGAAAAAGGAAGTTAATTGCAAATAAAAGTATGATTGCTAGTGAAAAACATGATCAATTGAAAAAAATAAAATAACATTTTATGCATCAACCATTCGGTCAAAAGGGGAAATTAATTCCCAAGTTCTATAATTTAATTTTAAAGTAAAATTTGGTTGGGTTTAGAGCCAATAGAACATAGAAATTTTTGTAAATAAAATCCGAGTTCGAATCATTGAGAAATCCAAAATGGAATTTCAAAAATGTTCTTAAAACGTTCATGAACAATTTAAAATTAGGGACTTTCTAATTAAAGTTAATTAAACTTAGTTTTAATTAAAATTATATAATTAAATAAATTAATTAAATAATTAAACAATAAAATTGGAAATTGATAACAAGAATACAAGCAATCAAAGGATTAACGAGTTGAAATCTTTTGAGGGGTGAACTCTAGACCTAAGAATTGAGTTTCTAATTAAATTAAATATAAACATCAAATTAAGGATATAATTATGAAATTAAATAAATAAAATAATAATTTATGAAGTCAATTAATATGATCAAGCCAAATATTAAGACTTCTATTAGGAGGTACTTTTAGTATAGGGTTGACCTTAAGAAGTCAAAGTCAAAAGTTTAACTATAATCTAAGATGAATTAAAACATATTATAAACATATTAAAATAATATTAAAATATTAATCATTAAGATTAAAGGTCAAAATAAGGAAAAATATTAAAGGTTGACTTTATTTAACCAAAGATTCATAGTGGAACTAGGAATCCTAATTCAAGTTAACCACTTAAGTTAAGTAACAATATGCATAAATATGATAAGTTGTTGAATATATGAATTAAATAAGAACTATTTGATTTATGTTATAGAGGTTTAAGATATTCAAACCCTGCAGTCCACTTAGCTCAGTTAATTAGGAGCACATGAGTCTGAGGTGAATTGTAATGCACACTCTTATTTCTTTGCAAATGTGAAATGATTTCTTTGAGATTGAATGATGTCCTTCATGATTTCATACCCATTGATTGATTTTGATTTCATAAGCTATGTTTCCTCAAGAGTCCCACCTTAAGTAGAACTCTTTATTAAGTTGATTGTTTGAACCAAAACTCATATTAAGATATATTATGACTTGTAATGATGTTGTGAATCTTAAACCAAATCTTTCAAGTTAAGTAGGACTCTTTCATAAGAGTCCTAATATAAGTTAAACTCTTGTTATGTATATGTTATTTCTTATTTTTCCAGGCCTGCAAAAACACCCTTTCTCAATGTGGGGTGAACATTAGACTTATGCACAAGGTATACCCATGGATAAGGCAAACTATCTAGACCTCAGCTAGTAGGGGTCCAATATTGCTAGCCATAGGACCTAATCAGTCTTATGCTATAAGTTGAGTAGAGAAGGCGATAGCCCTACTCCTAAGTTAATATAAGTTATAAGTTGTTTATGTTACCCTATTGTTTATTCCTCATTTTTACAACTAAGTTATGTTATTGAGCCTATGTTTATTTTCTCACATACCCTATGTGTGCATCTACTCTCACTGAATCTTTTACTCACTCTTTTCTAAATTTATGTATTTTAGGATGGCAAGATTGATCAAGGTAACTAACTCAAGCCTGTTCCTCCATTTGAATGGTTGCTTTGCCTTGAAGATAGTAGAGTTTTCTTCATCCATATGCATAATGAACTTTAGTTTAGTGCTCCGAGGATAATAAGCGAAAGACTTGAGAATTGATTGGAAATTGATGTTTTGTGACTAAGTTTGGGATTATTTAAACTTTTGTTTCATTGGGTTATTTTCAAATGTTTTCCTTTAACTTTGGTTTATAAGAGTTGTTTTTAATATGTAAGAAGTTTATGGGACTATTCCACAAATTTTATAAGTTGTTACTTAATTGAACAAGATATGGATATTTCATAAGTAATTTTACTTAAGTTAAGGATTCTACGGGTGTGGGTAATCTTATATGTTCCCGTATCCTAGAATCGTTATAGCTCCTCAAGTCAGGCTGTGACACTGTACTTGATAAATTTAACAATAAACCTAATTCTATTGACAGCCCCTTTGATAACTTCTAAACTATCCTTGACCACTAGTTATATGATATGCGCACAACACCTCATATGGAATTATTCACCCTCTAAAACAAAAGCATCCCCTTTCATCAATTTTTTTTCAATTGTTAGACTGCGGTGTCATTTGATAATGCATTATCAACTGTAATACATATCAATTTACTAATTCCCCACTCATTCATGCAAAATTCAACTACATTTCCAATGTTAACCCCTTTGTGACTCTTAACAAGATAGAAATTGAGAATTTTTTTTATGTAAAACCCAGTCAAAATCAATAAAATGCACAGTCAAACATAAATAAGACAAATTTTCCAAATAGTCCACGTATCAATAGTGAATGAGACTCTTTGATATTGAGTTTTAATTATGCTTTTAAGTTTCTTTTTTTCTTCTAAAAACAATGAATAATAATATCTAACAATTATAAACCTTGAAGGAATTTGAAATTGAGGACAACACACACTTATCAACTCCCTAAACCCCTTTCTTTCAACTGTCCTATAAGGTATTTCATTTTTAATGATCATTCTAGCCAAGGCTAGCCTACACTGTTCCTGATCAAAAGCCCAACAAGAAATTTCACCTTTTAATCCAATTGCACTCTTACTAAAATTTAGTGTTTTTTGCCCTTTTGGATTTTTGTTTTTTCGTTTTTAAAGGCTTCAATAAACTCTTTTTTGTAAGGAAATTTCTTACAATTTTCTCTCAAATGTTTCCATAAATTGAAAGTTCCCCCCTTACTTGACCTTTGGTAATCCTTATGACACCACAAATACTCTGGCCCTTCCTGTTTCTATACTCTCACAATTAACAATCTTTTCAAAATGAATCCACACATCTAACCTAGTACTTTTTTTCTTAACATGAACAGAAGGAACAACACTACTACTAGTAGGGCTAGTATTATGATTTGGAGAAGGTAGAGGACTTGTTATACCTTCAATATTGTTTATAGTTGAGCCAATATCACTTCCATGAGTTTCACTCGGTAGAGGTGCACTTCTAGGAAGGTTTTGATAATTTGATGTAGCTGTGGCAGTTGTAGAACTAGACCCGACAGTAGTAGAACTAGACCCGATAGTAGTAGAAGTAGTCCTTGATGTGAATAATGACTTGTAAAGGAGGGGTGGAAGCACAAGAATCTACATTTTTGATCCAGGTGCACCTTTTTTCATAACAGTACCATTTGCTGCAATTGTTGTTGGATTTTTATTGTTGCATTCTTTTCCTTGCTTCACCATGATTCACAAGCCTAAAATTAATATTAATTTTACAAAATAAGTAACTAATAAAATAACAATGGAAATTATAACAATAGAAATCAGAAAATAATATTTTCTACTGAATGTAAAATAACTTGCCAGTTATTTAGAAACCATACATAAACATAATTAAGATGACCAATCCCAATTAAAATTTTGGAACTACACAACAACATTTTATGCAAATATATAATACAATATTAGTAAAAGAATTAGCAATATATAATAGCAACTAAGTAAACAATAATTGAAAAACACAATTACAATAATAAAATCAATAAAAACTTATGAACTAACCAAAACAGATAAACCAACAAAAGCTAATCAACTAAAAAATATGTAAATTTCATTAAATGGAATCAATTTTCAAAGCAAACACAATAGCATAATTGTAAAGTAGCAACAAGGTAGCTGTTGAATCCTAAATATGCAATTGACCAATCATAAAAGCTCATTTTTAATAACAATACCTCATCAAATGCCCCAGCTAGACTTTGTTCATAGTTAGGAGAAAAAATGCTAATCAACTATCACACCATCATGACTATTTCTGTTTTAAAATAATAGAAAATTAAATTCATACATTAAAGAACTAAATTTAGAAAATTAAATAAATTCATGCATTAATTGAAATAAATTTAGATACAAATACTGACAGACTTGCATTACAAAAATTGATAGCCTAGATATCAAAAAAATTAACAAATTTCATTTGATAAATTAAACAATTACTCACAGACATACGTTCATTTTAATATTAACACTATAAGTAAAATTACAATTAAAAATAAACACACTATAACACCCAAATTCTTCATCTTCAGTATTAAATTAACAACATTAACTATTTTACAAGACAAATTTTTGATTGATATTTCTTAAATGAACAGGATTCTTAATGTCATTCAAAGAACTGGAGCTAATTTCATCTTCATCTGGATTCCAAAATATAAAATTGCTGCATGTATTACAATGAAAATAAAGTTTGTTTGGATTAGAAGATGACTTAGAATTCTTGACAAGAGCCTTCCTACCACAACCACACTTATGATTCTTAAATTTGATTAATCCTCTATTTATTCTCCTACTAGCTCTCATATTTGTACCTCTCCTAAAATTGGAGATGGTGGCAGAGTCCATATTTGTTGATTTCACTAATGGAATTAAATACTATTTTACAGAAAGGAGGAAGGGAAGCTATTTTGTTTTGTAAGTATGAAGACAAAATTGGTATATATTTATAGACAGGTAAAATATGACCATTGAACACATTATCCAAGTGCCAAATGGTCATATTATTTAAATACTAAAAAATAAATAGCAAAAAAATTCAGATTTGTTAAATACAGATGCAATCATACAAATTGCACTTTGAAATTTAATTGATAACTCATAAACTCTAATTATCCATCAGAAACACAAAAAATTAAAAAATCCAATTTAATTTTCAGAGACCCTAAAATAAAAAGTCTTATTAAAGCCACATATTCAACTTTAATAACAATTTATAGACAAACACTAAAATTAAATTCTAATTCGAAACTCAACATAATCAATTAAAAATCACAATCAAAAAATCTTAGTTCTAAAATTATTTGCATGCATAGTTAAGTTGGGAGGTTGTGATCTTAATATATTGATCTCCATAATGGTAGCTTACAAAGTAAGAGCTCAATATTCTTCTGGTTCTTCTTGATCACTCTCAAACTCACCATTCGAAAACCGAAGCTTTAGAAATTGGGTCTTTAATATTTAATTTTTTTGTTTCTTTGATCTATTAAGAGTGGCTTATTAAACAGGCTTCTTAGAGAGGAAAAAGAAAATGGAGAAAGAGATTGATAGAATAGAGGGAGAAATTGAGAGATCAATAGAACAATGTGGCATCTTCCATAAATTTTCTCTCTTTTCGATCGATTTGATAGAGAGGAACAAAAGGGAGCAATTGAGAGATCAATAGATTAGAAGATAGAGATGGTAATGGACTGAGATATGAGGATATGGTCTGTTTGGATAGAGAGAGGATTGAAAGAGGATGGAGCTTGAAGGATGATGGAGATGATTGATGCTAATCTTCTCTCTCTAGCGGCGTGGAGAGAAAGTTAGGGTTAGCCTTAGGTCACAACTTCGTTTTGATTCATCTGTATTTTCCATTTGCTTTCCAGCCATATCCTACTCCCTTGTTTACCATATTATTATTATTATTATTATTACTATTATTATTATTATTATTATTACCAATGGGCCTAATTATCTTTATTTTTTATCAAGCACTAATCGGTCTAATTAAAAGATAATAATGCAGTATTTGGATTTAAATAGGCTTAAATGGGCCTATTTGATATTTGGATTTATGATTATATATCTTTTAATGGGATATATATATATATATATATATACACACACATAAGGTTAGGTACTGGTACTTTCATTATAATACAATACAATTCAGTTCGGTATAGTTCTAAGTTCGGATATGAGCTAAGAACAAATACTGTACTAAATTAAAATTTGCAATACAGTTTGATATAGTTCTCATTCTAAGTCCTAAATATCTTATATTTTAGTACTAAAACAGTTCGATATTTGGGTTCAATTCAGTATTCCCGAGTATCATACTCAATCCTACTAAGAACCATTCCACTAGATGCCATTGAAGTTGCAAATCAGAGTCTAAGACCACCACTTTCATCATGAATGGGTAACCAATATCAAGGTATCACTACCTTAGTCCTAATCGATCACCGCTAAAGCCAATCTTGGCCAAAAATCTCGCTAACAACAAAGCTATAACTAGCCTTCATATAGGTCCATTACCAACACTATTCACCTCTTGCCAAAGACTAAGTAGTACACATTGTCAGTGGCTTGCCGTTCATCTAAGATCGCACCTAAATCCAGCCTTTCAATGTCGCTTCTCCACTGATTGCTTCACCACCACAGATTTAGGCATTAACGACCGAGCACAGAGGATGCACACCTAGTTAATTATGACATCACTAATGGGATCTATTTATTAGCCTTTCAAAATAAGCAGGTGGGCTTGCTGGATTATCTAATGCATTGGCTAATACTTGGCTGATAGTGATGATGATGATCTCAGTTCTTTTTTTATTAATTTTTTATATAATTCTTATTCATTTTTCGTTTATATTGTTGATTTGATTAATTTGTTTGTTGGTTTACCTATAATTGTGAAAGTTTTGGTGTTGGGATTATCCATTAGTGGTGTATTAATAGAAATAGAGCAAGTGGTTTACTTTGTTTTGTGTCAATATGAATGGTTTATAGCTTTCAATATGGCATTGTCTTAACTTTAGCAAATTTATAATACTATTATTGATTAAACAATTGCATAGGGAAAGAATACAAAAAATTATTGAATAATTATTATTCCAATGATTAACCAAACTCTATCAAGTTATTAACTACTACATAAACTTCTTGAATATCCATATATCTAGAGATTAATTCCCATTTTCTCAGTACTTGGTTTTGGTTTTGATTTTCAATTTTGTTGTTTGTTTTAATATTTAATTAAAATTAAGAAAATTGAATTATATATGATTTGAACAAAAATCATATAAATCTAAATTTGAATTTCATATGAGGTCAAAGAGATAATAGTTTATTATTCCATTGTGATTTTTATTATTACAAATTATAATTAATAAAAATGGTTTGTTTTGTTTTCCTTAATTTCTGGTATAGCAATCTGAACCCTAAGTTTTTTTTTCTTTTTCTGATTTTCTTTTTGGTGAAAGAGAGAAGAAGAATTGAATGAAAGAGAAAGAAAAAGAAAAAGGGAAGCTTTGTCAAATAAATAAATAAATTACTCTTTCAATCCATGTAGGATTGAAAAGTCAAGAATAATGGGCCCACAAAAGACAGGAGAGAGCCGATCAATGAGGCGTTAAAAATTGGGTTAAAAATTGGGCTTAACTTAAAGGATTTGAATATTTGAAGGGTCCAATTGAGTCTTCAAAAATATCAAGTTCCAATATTTTCTATAGCCCAAATGTTATGGTCAAAATTGAACATTTTCCCATCAATAATAAAATGATGTCTGATGACAGTTAGTAGCCAAAGGTTCCACATTTCAGGACCATGCCATTCCAAGTTAGAATACCACTAATTTCTTTTAACCTCAAGAGCCTCACCATTTTTCATTGTACATTTGATAAAACAACACCAATAAATTTGAATATATAATCAAAACAAAAGGCTTGTATCATAGTCTTAATTACAAATACAGATAAAGTAGCAATTCTACTTGTTGAGCTGCCAATTCTTATGGCCTAAAAATTTACTTAAAAAATACACATGAATATATAAAATAATTCAAATAGCTCCTCATGTTCTCCAATTCCAAAATTTAATTATAGAATATATCTTTGCATGTTATAAACCAAAATAGTATAAGTCTACCATGTTATATCATATTAAGTATACTAAAAACACTATTAATTTTATCAAAACTTTTATACACTCTTATCCTCTGTCAGATTACCATAAAATTTTGTCACAAAATTTTAAATACTAATATTGATCATATTTCTACTATTAACTCTCATTTAAGAAAAATTATTGTCTACACCAAATATATATATCAATTCAATGAGATAAAAATACGTGAGCACAAAAAGATATCGATTCCTTTTCACTAGACCAAAAAATAAATAAGAGAGTTATATTTGCTAAAATATCTCATCATTTATTGATTCAGTATATGAAATAAGTCTATGCAACTAGTGTACTTTCTCTTGTCCTTTTATACATAATTTTAATTAAATTTGAAAATCAAAATTATAGAATAAAAATAAACAAATAAATAAAAACAAACTCGCCTCATATATTATAGGGATAAGTTCAAAAAAGTGCTATGTGATTTCACACATTTATAAATAGGGATTTGTACTTTTTTTTTTTTTTGCAAAACAGAGTTTGTGGTTTATTCTATTACCAAATTTAAGACTTACCGTCAATGCACCATTAGTCTCTTGCACATGGCACTTATTAGCTGATGTGGTACGTGCCAGTATCACGTGACATTGATTGTACATGTCACATGACATAAAAATTAAAAAATAAAAAATAAAATAATTTAATTATGATTAAAAATTAATTATCAATAAAAATTATTATTAAAAAATAAAATAATTAAAAAGAAATGGAAGGAACAATAATTAATTTGTATTGATAATTAAATATTAAAAATAATAATTTAAAAATAACAATTATTTTAATATTTTAGATATAATTTAATTATTTTTAATTAAAAGTAACTAAAAATACTTTTAATTATTTAAAAATAATTAATTATAATTATTTTAAATATTTTTAATTATGATGATTTTAATTCAATTTTAATTATTTTTTAAAAATAGTTATTTTAATAATTAATTATAATAAATAATAATTAAATTATTTTTAATTATTAATTTAATTATTATTAAAAATAAGTAAAAAGCAATTTATTTATTTTTAATTAAAAAGAAATAAAAAATAATTTAATTATTCAAAAATAATTTAATGTACATTAGTGCACCACATGGCACGTGTCAGCCAGCAAATACTTCATGTGTAAGAAACTAACGGTACATTGACGGCAGACTTCAAATTTGTTATAAAATGAACCACAGGCTCTGTTTGCAAAAAAAAAAAAGAAAAAAAAAAAACGCAAGCCCTTATTTGCAAATGTGCAAAACTACATGACACTTTTTTAAGCTTATCCCTATATGATATTCATAAAAGAAATGAATTTATTGTGAGCACACCTGCATTACTTGCACTTTGTCTCCTTAGCTTCCCTTAATGTTTTCCTCACCTTGTCATCCTCCTTCTCAAATCCTTAAATCACTCACTTCACATCTTCTACCTTCTCCAACACAATTAAACTCGAGCTCAACCTGCTTTCTGCAATCCGATTCTTCTTCATCAAAATCCATAACAAAGCCTTGACATTGGCTGTAGATTCCTCTGGTACCAACACCAAATCTTACAAGATTTACCTAGTGATTATGGTTACTATAATAAATTAAATTATTGGTTGTAGTTGTTAATATAACATAATAGAAAATAGAGAAAAAAAATAAAAACTTGCCAAACATGATGGGCATGATTAGAACTAGTGTTTTAAAAATCGCATCGATGATTGAACTGATTAGATCATTAATACGCAGTTCTATCAGTTCGACTGGATGAACTAGTGGTCTAATTAGTTATTCAAAATCTCTTAGTTCCTCTTATATATATATATATATATATATATATATATATATATATATATATATATATATATATATATATATATATATATATATATATATATATCTTGTGGTCATTTTATTAAATATTTTCATTGATAATAGTCCAATCGCTTAAAAATTGTCTAAAAAAGTTAAAAATCGATCAATAAAAGGTTCAATCAAAATTTCAATTTTTCAGTGAATCGAATTGGATTGGTCAACGATTCCCAAGTGGACTGTCTGAACTGATCAATCTGGTCCAATTTTTAAAACAATGATTAGAACCATAGGAAAATAGGAAATAAAATATCTTTCAAAATTATAATAAAAATAATGAATTACCTATTTGACACAGTGCAGCCAAAAGCAAAATACGCATTCAAAGCGATATGCCTTCCTATCGCTTTGAAGTGCAAGGCACATGTTATTTAAAATAATTTATTAGTAATATAATATGCCAAAAAAAATATAACTCATATTTATTAGCAAAGAATGATCAAGTAACAATTAAAACTTGTGAAACGTCATTTTAAAGTATGAGAAAATAAAACTACATAAGATTAAAAAAGAAAAGAAGCCTTTGGCTTTTTGTCACAAATGAATCCATGGAACCTCTATGCTTTCACTTCTTAATGAAACTACCTCTCATATTTTCAGAAACTTTACCTTTAGCTCTCTTCCAATGTAGATTGATTTCTTCTTCCTTCTCACCTTCAATTTCAACCGTATTATCAAAACCATCAAAGTTAGGATACTTGTCATAATTCACCTTATATTGTTTTAACTCTTGCTTAATATGATCAAGACATTTTAGACAAGCTTTTGTATTTCTATTACCTCCAATTTGATGCAATTTTGCTATATAGATTCCACCCTTAGTACCTTTATTGTGGAAATTGCATGTAACAAAATTTGCATCTTTAGAAATTTCTAAAAAATTAAACTTTCAAGTAGTTTTTTTTTTTTCAATATTACGATTACTCGAATATACATCTGCTGCCATCTAAATAATTAAAAAAATAGGAAGATATGTATGATATATGATGTATATATTTATAACTACAATATAATCTATGAAAAATCATAAATAACAAAACAAAAGATAACAAAGCATAGCAGCGAAGCAAAAAAAAAAAAAGAAAAAAAGAATTAGAGGAATTAAAGAAATGGAATTAATTAAATAAAATAATAAGCAAAGAGGATCACAATTAAAAATATGGTATAATAAGAAAGTAAAAACAGCTAGAATATGAAAAGTGCTGGGCCCACTTAGATAAATGAAAAGTGATGGTTCAAATTTTAAAAAAAAAATAACCACTTTTTTTTTTTTAAAAAAGAAAAAGCCACCAACTTAAAAAAAAAAAAAAAAAAAAAAAAAAAAGCCACTTCTTAAAAAGGCACCACTTAGATATATGAAAAGTAATGGGCCCAATTTGTGCTTCGCTTGGGCGCATGGAACGCTCATTTTAAAATTGCAAATGAGTCGAACTGTTTATAAACGGTTTAAAATTCAACTCGATAAAATTCATTCGTATTTAGTTCATTTTGTAAATGAATTAAGGTTGAGCATAATTTTAAATTTAATAAATAAATGAGCTGAGTTTAAATAAAATTAATCTCAACTAAGTTTTATTAATTAATATCTTTACATGACATATAATGCTCAATTTTATTATTAGATTTTTTCACTAATTGGATAATTTTGCGTTTATGTTAATTTTAAGTATTTTTGTTATAGTTATTTTATTAAAAATAACTATTTAAAAAGTTGAGTATTTTAATAAGTTATAAACAAGTTTCAAAATAAGTTGAGTTTGAATTCGAATTTAACTCAATTATAATTTATTAATCACTCAAACTGAACTGGATCTTAATTGAGTAAAGCTTAAATATTATTTTCAAACTCAAGTTCAAGCTTAAACTTGAAAAGAAAAATATCAAATTGAGCTTACATAAGCTATAGCTCAGACTTGGCTTAGTTCAATTACATCTCTGTCACTTTTAACTATACTGATTATATATTGTCCTTTTTATGAGAATTGAGCACATAAAAAGATGCAGTTTCTTTGCTCAAAATAATTGATTCAGTCCTATGAATAAATAAAGATAAGATAAGAAAATAAATTAAAAGAATAAGGCAAGACAACTAAAAGTCTTGGTTCATAATTAAAGCCCATTTATTCCCATTATATGTTATATAAGGCCATGGAATGGTGGAAAAGGATTTCAAAGACAAGGCTAGTCATTAAACTTTTCAGGCAAGAGCCTAATTAACCATGAGTTGGGAGTAATTAGTAAGGTCCTTATTCATCACTGAGATAATTGGTCAATAAGTGACACTCTTAAGGCTAATGAATCTAAAACATAACAAATAATATTTTTCATCGAGACGTTTTATCATACACTTAGCAATTTGATAAATAAAGTAGGAATATAGAAGGAAAAGAACTAAAAGGACACAAACCCTAGCATCTCTCACTTCAACAAGCAAATCAACTAATCAGATTAAATGGCTCAAGAACAAGCTACCATAAAAGGGTAAACCATCCTTTTTCTCTGTTTCTTGCTGCATGCTTTATAATTTAACATTTGTATGTAGTGATTACTACCTCAACCAGTAATTTCCATTCCTTTCTCCTCTTCTTCTTCTTCTTCTACTTTTTCTTCTTCTTTTTCTTCTTCTTTTCCTTTCCCTTTACACCAAATTCTCAAAGGAAAACAAAAGTTTAATAAAGTTCATATATGTGGAACTATAAAAAAAAAAAAAAATCAAATAAAGGCATCTAACCTTTCAGCAAAGTGTTCGATCAACTTGACTAGCAACATATAAAGCTAGTCTAAAGTCATTAATCAGCAAAGTCAATCTTTGCTTCAATCAAGAACATAAAAGCAATATACATAGAAAAATTGTATTCTAACACTAATCAGCTATATCTTATCCATTTTTCCAAGATCCATGCCCTCAAATTTCTTCAAAGTAAAAAATGGTGGCAAAGTAAATATGTAATGATAAACATTAAAAAATTTATGCACTTCCTATAAAACAACAAGGGTAAATTGTCACAACGATCACTAAACTATGGGGTTCAAATTGGTCACTAACCCTTTTTTTCTTCTAGATGAATTACTAACCTTTCACAAAATTTTCAATATATGGTCACTTGTTAGAATATGAGATAAATTCTGGCTGATGTGCTGATGTGTCCTGCCAATTTAGCAAGTTGGATGAGTCAACATGACATGTCATCATCACATCAGTGCCACATCACCTAGTATAGCCATGTCAAATGCCATGTTAGTTAAGTAAATTTAGTGTATATTGAAGCCTTGTTTTTCAAAAATTTCTCTTCCCGCCTAGAACGTGATTGATATGTGTCAACAAGAGAAAGTAAAAAATTTTCTCTGTGTTCCTTCATTCTCTCTCTCTTTCTTTTCCTCTTTTACAGATCGCCTTCTCTTCCCTCTATCTCTTTCTCTCTTGATCTTTATTTTCTTCCAACCCCAATCGATCTGATTGACGTTTGGTTTTCATTCATCTTATTAGAGTTAGGTTAAATATGTTTGGAAAATTTTTTGATTAGAATTTGATTTTAGAGAGGGAAAAATGGAGAGGTTGTAAAAATCATTGAGAGAGAGAGAGAGTTTAATTATCTAAACAAAAAAATAAGATTACATTTTACTTAAATGTCCTTAATTTTTGTGCCACATAACAAAAAATAAAAATATATTTTAAGAAATAAAATTAGGTATGTTGCTAACTTGCCCAAAGGGAGGGCATGTTAGCAGCTCTATATATAAGTACTATTTGTTACTCTATTTCTCTAATGTTTACACATTAATGTATACTCTCCCATTCTACTCTATTAATCATTTAACAAAATACGATTTATTCTACTTTTAGCGAAGTTTTTAGATTACCAAAAAGAATTAAACTCATCTTGATTTTGGAGTTATACATATACTAGACTAGTAGGTAGAGAAATGAGCTTTATTGGAAATAATTAATTCACTATTTTTAATTTTCCTAAAAAAGGATAATATAGTCATTTTATATCTATAATTATGCCTATTAAATAACATTTTTAATTTTTGTAACACTTTTTTAATCGGCCAATAGAGTGTAATGGAGGGAATAATTAATTATAAATTAATATTAATGTATAATTATAAACCTATAATTAATCATAATTAGTTAATGTTAAAACTATAATTCTCTGACAAAACTAAGCATTTACACTGATATTAATATTGAAACGGAGCCCACAATAGTTGGGTTATATATGGAACTCTGCCAGAGGCTTTATTTTTGTCCCAAAATTTGGCGGCCTTTTCAGTTTTTATTCTCTGTTTTTCAGTTTATGTATATTCATTTCCGCCTTTTCCCTCATCTCCTTGTCGAGGAAGCATTCTTAATCAGAGCGAACAAGAAGAAAACAAAAAGAGACTGAGATGGAGAAGAATGAAACGGCTTCGTCATCTGGAGAAAATCCAAAGCCATGGCAATCGTATCACACAGTTTACACTAACGCTAAAGCAGGTAATTTAAATTGATTCTCAACCTTGTTAATCAACTATTTTTAGCATTAATAATCTCAAATCCTTGTAGTTTTGTTAGTAATTATAACAATTAGAGATGGGTTTTGATTGGGAGATCATAATTGTGTGTTTTTAGGTATGGAGGGAGTTGATCAAGAGAAAGTACAGAGAATTGTGTATGAGATGAGTAAGGGATCAAAGTATTTTGAGAATGAGGAAAGAAAAGAGGCGTACATGAGGCAGAAAATTGAAAACATGCGAGTCCATTGCGCGAAGCTCACTGCAGCTGATATATCTCATTACCAGATGGTAAAGCTGGACTGCTGAAGCTGCCTATTTGCTTGTTTTGTTTCATTCTGTATGATAATTTTTATCTGTTTTTAAGAAATGATGCTTTGCCATTAATTTTCCAATCAATTGTTTTGGGGCTATGACTACATTGATTTTTATTTAATGTGGCAAATTATATAGAGTGTTACCGTTACCGTTGATGAACTGGGTCCCACAGATTGGTCCATGATTATTATTCTTGAATTTTCATGCTGAATACATTTGTTTGAGATAGAGTTTAATTGGGTCTAATGCTGAATTTCTATAGAAGAATTTGCAACTAGGAGTTACTGTGGTTTATCCTATGTTTCTTTAGTTTTTGATAAGTCCCATTTGTCTTGCAATTTATGTTTTTATTCTATTCGCAGATAGCTGATAAAAGAATTTTAGAGCTAGAAGACACGCGTGATCTGTCAAGGATTTGGCTACATGTAGATATGGATGCTTTCTATGCAGCTGTTGAAACATTAAGCAACCCATCTTTAAAGGGGAAGCCAATGGCTGTGGGTAGTATGTCTATGATCTCCACTGCCAATTATGAGGTTTGAGTTGCTTACTGTGATTTCCAATTGAGGATCATGGTTGAAGTTCTGAATGATCCTACTGTAATGGCAAGATTGCATTTAAAGAGTAAATGTGTGCATCTCTTATTCATTACTCAAATTTTTATTGAACCACTTTTAATATATGCTGTAGGCACGAAGATTTGGAGTTCGTGCTGCGATGCCTGGTTTCATCGCACGTAAATTATGTCCAGAGTTAATTTTTGTTCCCACCGACTTCAAGAAGTATACTCATTACAGTGATTTGACTAGAAAAGGTGAATTGTTATGTTTATAATGCATATTTTATGATGCAAATTGATGTCATTTCTTTATCTTTGACATGCATATTCCTTTGTAGTTTTCCAGAAATATGATCCCCATTTCATGGCTGCTAGTTTGGATGAAGCCTATCTTGATATAACTGATGTTTGCAAAGCAAGGGGCATTACTGGTGGAGAAGTAGGCTGATGCATGTTCTTCTTTGTTCTCCAATGTAATCCCATCTTACATAGCATTGATATTCCTTCCTTTTCTGTGCCAAGATTGCTGAAGAACTCAGAACCTGCGTGTATGAAGAGACTGGTCTAACATGTAGTGCTGGAGTGGCTCCAAATCGCTTACTCACTAAGGTTCTTCCAGCAATTTTCTTTAGTATGATGGCTATATTTGTCTTTTTTGGACTCAACATTTGGTGTGCTTTTATTTCTAATTGTGAGAGGGAAGATACTGAAAATATCTACAGCAGAAATGTAGAATGAATGCATATGTTGGGTTGAAACTCATAAAGAGGTATCTCTTGATGTGCTGTAAATTCCTGGAATTCCAGATAAAACATGGAACATATTGTTGACCTACAAGGGACAAAATGTTCATAAAGTAATCTAAGATTAGTCAACTGTGTCAAGTTGATTAATTATTGAAGTTGAACTGATTTTAGAAATTTCAGTGATAGCCCAATATCATGTAAGAGGTTTTCATTTAGTTTTTGCCTTAATTTTGTACCCTTCAATGTGGAAGTTACATTATTGTCATTAAGCTAAAAAAAAATTTATTTGTATAATTCACATGTGCTTTCTTTTATGTGTGCTAGTTGCACCATAGAACCATAAAAATTAGGTTGAAGGATTGTAGAAGCTTGCAGAACCTTATTTTTTGTACTTATTATATGATTTTGGAGCAGAATTTTTCTTAAGCCCTCGTGCACTGGGCTATGTGTATCCACAGGTTTGCTCAGATATAAATAAGCCAAATGGACAGTTTGTTTTACAAAATGAGAGGATGGCTGTCATGACATTTATATCCTCACTTCCTATAAGAAAGGTATATTTGCTGTTACTGGTTTATTTAAATTAATTCATCACCTTCTTTTGAGGAAAATTAAAGAAGACTATTTTTAAGTGGGTGTATGATGATGAAATACATAATATGATTTCCATCCTGATTGAAACATACATCATTAAAATCTATACAGATTGGAGGTATCGGTAAAGTCACTGAACATATTTTGAAGGATGCAATAGGAATAAATACATGTGAGGATATGCTGCAAAAGGGTGGGCTTCTCTGTGCACTCTTTTCTCGCTCTACAGCAGGTTTGTGCATTGGTTGGAGTTTTCTAACATTTTGTGAGGTTGTCATACGTAAATTCTATGAGATTTGTTATGAGTAATAATATTATCCTGTTAAGATAACAAGTGAGAATAGACTGACAAATATAGCAACAATTAGTCAATTAGTACAGAAAAAGAAACTAATTGGATTTTTGAATTGGCATATGTTGAACACCTGGGCATTTAAATGTTCTGTTACAAGAACTGAACAAAGTAATTTCAAGAGACCATTATTTCAGCTGCATGTGCAGTGCGGTGACTGCAATTTCTGCATTTAAAATGACAGTATGATCAGACATGCATGCTCCTCTTGAAAAAGGAATGGGGAGGCATTTTGATTGGCTCATGTTCATAGTGGTAATTTATTGCAGATTTTTTTCTTTCTGTGGGACTGGGGCTTGGGAGGACAGATACCTCTCAAGTCAAGTTACGAAAAAGTATTAGTAGTGAGAGAACATTTTCTGCCACAGATGACGAGGCACTTCTTTATCAGAAATTAGGTAAGTAACTGCAAAATACACTTCAATAATTCGGTGAATTTTGTGGTTGGTAATGCTTTGAGATGGAATAGTTGCTAGTCAATGGCTTACTGTACGACAGGTTTGTTTGAAGCATTATTTAAATGTGATGTAGTGATAATATATTTGTGGCATCAAACAAAAATATACTTCCAATTAGGTCTTGCTGATAATTTAAAGCTATAAATTTTTGTGAAAAATTAACCAAAATTCGTTCAAGTTGTAGCTGATATTGCAGAGATGCTGTGTACTGACATGGAAAAGGAAGGGCTTCGTGGTCGGACATTAACTCTGAAATTGAAAACTGCATCTTTTGAGGTACTTCTGATACTCTGTTCCTGCTTTTTTCTACAGAATTAATCTAAGAGAATGTGAAAGTTTAAATAAGTGATTCTGGTGAGAGTTCTTTTTTTTTTTTTTTAACCGACTCTTACAATTGTCCTGGTAAAAGAAATGAGATCAGGCATGGGTGGGGGGCTGGAGGAAAGGATGATGCTCTGATTGTTGTATGGATCCATAAATCTACTGCCTAATGTGGGACATGCAAAAAGAGCGTGTGATGTCTTGGAGGTTGCCATGACCTTCACCATTTTGCAAGAAATAACTGCTCCTAAGGCTTAAACAGATGCATTTCTACTTTTATTAGAGAGGACTCAGAGTTTTTCCTTTGTGCCAGAATGGTTATTTGCAGTAGATTCTCTTGTAGTTGTCATATTCCAACTCCTTCCTAGCCTTGTCTTTTTTTTGGCACAAATTCCTAGCCTTGTCTTTGTAGTATCGTTCATATGCCATTCATTTTCTGAAGTTCATTGATGTTTCTCATTCCTTAGGTTCGAAGCAGAGCTGTGACATTACAAAAATATATATGTTCAAGTGAAGACATATTGAAATATGCTTCAAAGCTTCTGAAGGCTGAACTTCCTGTCTCTTTAAGATTAATAGGTAAGACTTCATTCTCTGGTTTCTACTATCGTTTTATGTGAGGGGTGATGATTGACAAGCATTTGATTCATGTTTCATTATCAATGCGCGTCTATGTCAGCACACATATATATTGGTGGAAAAGGGTTGGTTAATCAGGAACCTTGAACAAATTATGGGGCTTTTAGAAGGACTAAGTATTTGCATTGCTATTGTTAGGCTTGCGGGTGTCTCATTTCAATAAAGACAAGGATGGTGCTCCATCTGACCCGATGCAAAAAACTCTCACCAACTTTGTTATATCAGGAGATGCATCTAGGAAAAATATGGGTGGTCGAAGCTCCTTGGGCTCAGATTGCAATGATCAGCCCTTTGTGGATGACATTGAAACTTCCTTTTCTATTGGCAGCAATGAGTTTCAACATTATGAAATTAGACATCCTTTAGACAGCAGTCATATGAGAGATCTGGTTGATTACCATTGCAAAGTCAGTAATAACCCTGAAGCAGAGAAAGTTCATGAATCTTTAAGCAACAACATTGCAGATAATGTATGTTCAATTATGAAATACAAAGTTTGCTACTTGATCTGGATTTTCGCTCTGTTTTTTAGCTTTGCCATGCTTTTTGGCATTTGTGTAGGCGAAAACTGCAGATACTGCAAGGTGTAATTCAGAATCTCGGCCGACTGAATTGTCAGAATTGAAGGATGCACACTCATCTTTGCCTCAGCAAATTGATAGAAGCAACCCAAACACAGTAAATGAGGAGGTCAACACAGGCAATGCGGCAGTCTTCTCACCTGAATGGAAAGATCAATTTTTTTGGGCAGATGACTACAAATGCTCAATATGTGGGATTGAAATGCCTCTGGATTTTGTTGGGGAAAGACAAGAGCACACTGATTTTCATCTTGCAGAGAGGCTTCAGAAAGAGGAATCTAGCATTGACTTGAGAACTTCCGTGCAGAGGCAAAGGTATTCTATCCATATGAATTTGTTGTGTCATGTTTTTCTGATTTTTAGACTACGTGATGGAGGGAGCCTGGTTTGTCGTCTCAACCCTATCCCAACTCTGCTTCTCGATTTTGAGAGGGGGGAGTGCTATTAATACCATTTCTGATCATTTTCACGCATTGATATAACAAGTCCGATCTTTTCAGGACTATCCAGAAGAACCTTGTCTCTGGCCGAAGTACACGTAAGAAGCACAAGCCATCTCCAAAGGATGTCAGTCATCTTTCCATTGATACGTTCTTTGTTAAAAGCAATCAAAATTTCTAGCATTGTATTTATGTATTTTAGTCCTGTATATATTTACAGTTCTATACATTATAGCAAACATCACATTTGTTCACTCATAATCTATGTTTTTAAATTCAGCCTAGTTTTTGAATCGGTAAAAGCAGAGGGATATGGGTCAAAGATTCAATTGCGATTAAATTAAGATTAGATCATAATTTTAAATAATATCATATATTTATTATTTATACTAAGTGTTTGCTGATATGCATGGATAAAGAATGTTATATGTCAAAATAATAGGTGTTATACATTGTAAACGCACATTAAGAAAGGCACTCAATTTATAGTTGATCTGGATCGGTTCTTGATTTTTTTTGTTGAACTGACTAGGTTAGTCTAGATTTCAAAATGGAGCTCATAATTGTTACTAATTTATTGAGGTGCAATTTAATTGTCATTTAATATTTCAAACTCACAGGAAAAGCTGATTGTATTTTCTTCAGCAGCGGATGAATTTGCTGAAATTCTAATTATGAGGTTTTGTTTTTGTTGGAGATTAATCTTTTTTTTTTTTTTTCCTCTTAAGAGAATCTTTTCAATTATTTCTGTTCTTTATATTTTATTTATATTATAACTATAAAGTTTATTGTTTTTAATTTTTTAAATTATATAATGCAATATTTACCATTTTCTTTCTTCTAAAGGGGAATTTTTTTTTTAAAAATTATATCACTAGAAATTTGAATTAGAAAACAGCCATTTAAAAACGGTGATAATGTGTTTGCCACGTTCAACTCAATTTTAGATCATTAGTTGTCTATCAGCAACCACGACGCGCTCTCCCCAAGTTCTGATATCAAAATTTGGCATGCAGTTCTCTTCCCCACTCTGTAAATCTGCCCCGAATTCAAAACAAAGAAAATGGAATTCGCATCCATAACTCCAATCTCCAAAACCTCTTTGCCAAATTCAAGAATACCAGCAAGAACCCACTTCACCTCCCCGCTCATGGCACAAGAAACCCACTCTAATTCCCTAAAAAGCAGTACCACTCAAAACAAGAATAGTAACAATATCAATGATATAGCTATACCAACCATGGCTGACATTTTAGCTTCATCAAAGGCCCAGAACCTTCATCTCCAGCTCAAAACACTAGGACCCTTTTTTAGAATCACAGCCAGGAGTCTTAAAACCCAGAACGAGCTTGGCAGAGCTGAGGGGTTTATAAGGGTCTGGTTGGGAGGCAAGATTCTTCACCTGGACTCAATTAGGTTGAAAAGAGAGACACTGGGCAATGAGAAGTCAATTTTTGGAATTGGTTTGTTTATTGGAGCTGTTGCTATTCGATATGGATATGATTGTGGGTGTAGGATTGCTGAGTTGCTTGCCATTAACGACTCTGATCTTTACCATTCTAAGGTTCTTGCCTTCCCATTTGCTTCTTTTTTTTCAATTTATCAAAATCAAATTACTAATTAACTCTCTTATAAGTGTGTACTGTTCTGAATTTTGCCGTTCTTTTTCTTGATTATTTTTTGAAAAGCCATTCTTTTCTTAATTTGAATTCTAAATTAAAAAAGTTCTGTTTGCTTAGCCTCTGTTATCTGGTTTTGAAACCTGTGAATTGTGATTGGAAAAAAGGTAAGCAATTTGTTTTAGCCTATAATTATCAAGAGAAGAATTGCAAATTGCTGTGGGGCTGTTAGCTATTTTAACACTCAGAATTTACTAAGGAATAGCGTTAGGACTAGAAAATGATTAAAATTACTGGAAAACACCTTCATAGCTATGGAAACTCTCAAATTTGGTGTTAAAAGTTGAAATGGAAAGCACTACTATCATCATATTTGGTAGTTTCTTCATACTGCTATCATCATATTTGGTAGTTCCTTCATTCTTCTGGTGAAATTATTAGCCTTCTATGGTCACAAGAAAGACCTAGCTAACCAAAAAGCTTTGGCTCAATGATGTTAGAGTCTATTAACCAAAAAGAAAGAAAGACCTAACTATACAGCCAAGGGCATTGTCAGCTAAGAAAAATATGTCACCGAATGTTTTAGCTATCAGAATCCTTACCTAGATGGATGAATATGTTATACACAATTTCATATGGTTTCTTCATTTACTAGCTTGTTAGATTCTATAAAAGAATTGGGTTCAAGGCTGTGCATGAAGTGACTGGTTCAACAATGGGAGACCTTGCTCATATGTTGGTCTGGGGAGGCATAGGAACTAGAATGGATGCTGATGTTGAGGAGCTTCTAGTAAAATGGTGCACCAGGTTCAAAAGTCAAGATTGATGTTCACGATTCAATTGCTTAAACAGTATAAATCCTATGGTGCAAAAGCTGAAATCCAGAACTGAAATGAGCTGTGTTTGGTTAGTGGCATTGGGCTGAAGCACTCCTCTTGCCTCTTAGCACTTGGCAACTCTGAATTAGAACCTTTCCCAGGACGTGCTTGCTCCTAAGCTCTGGTGTTGGAATAAGTAGACATTCAATTCAGCTGGTCAACAAGTGCCGAAAGAAGGAGAAAGGTACTACTTTGTACTCTGTAAATTTATTTGTGATGATATATTATAGTGACATGGCTCAAAGAATTACTAAATGTTAACTTGTAAGTCATTAGATACCATACAATCCCAGGCACAGAGTAGACTGCAGAAGGGATGACCATTACTTAGACGTAGATATTGTAGTCATATATACAATTAATTAATTCTTGCTCAAATCTTGATGTCGTTCCTAAATTTCTCTCCAAGTATGTACAGCATTTCTCTCATGATTCTTTTTTTTTTTTTTTTCCTGAAGTAATTTGATAGAATCATCATGGTGATTGTGCCAATGTATATGCATTTTGTGTTAACTAGTTTAGGCTCGAGCACATTGAATTTAGTTTCCTAGAGATTATATTGCAGCAATGAATTTAGTTTCCTAGAGATTATGTTTCAGCAACTGTTGTTTGGGTGATCTTGCTCTGAACTTTTAAGTTGCACAATAACTTCCACCAAGGCTTTTCCTACATTTAGGATGTTGGTTTTGCACATGCACATGCATACAACAGAAGATGTTTACCTTCCTCGTAGGAGTTACTTCCCACTGAAAGTTATTGTTTATTTAACATATTATTGTCATGGGTAGTAATTATTCTTATACTATCTGCTTAAAATTTGAAGAAGCTAGTTTTGATTAACTTGGACTAGTCCAGCTAATTGAGGCATTATAGAGTGCCTAATTGAATAGCCAAAGTTTCTGCATCTGGAATCATAAAAATAAAAGAGTCTCTCTTACAATGAACAATCTAAAATCTAAAAGACAATAGATGAAATAGATAGAAAAAATATACCTTTTAAGGTGTAGAATAACAGCTCAAGTGATTCAGGTAAAATGATCTTCATAACTTTTCATCACATAATAGAAAGGCTAGTTTCATTACCTGCAATATTACATGTTTTGGACAGGGTGACTGCAGTGAATTTTTATTCACTTTATTGCAAGGCACCAACAAAAAGTACCGAGGGATTTGTATCCATCACTGGTTATCAGTACCACAAAATCATGAAACCATTTGCAGAAGGATAGTCATGACTAACCCAATTTTTGGAGTTTTTTCAAGGGCAGGATCCAGTTCCCATTTTTGATCCATGATATTGTTGTTTAGATCGTAAGTGAATAATGTCAAATATATAATTTAGTCCTCTCCTTTGCAGTTTAATTCCTGACCTTTAATTATAATAATCTTATTACTGAGTAGTAAACTGGATTAAAATTTTGAATTAAATAATGAAACAGATTTATATTATGAAAATAATGATACAAGAACATCTTACCATGTGTAATCAAACAAGATGGTGTTCACTTTTCACAAAAATTTTCTGAACAGAATATAATATTTATGCTCTGGAAGAATGAGCCTGTAATTTTACATCTATAATAAAGTGTTTACATCAGGGAGAATATATGAGAGTACTTCATTTTAGACAAAAGCAGAATAATATGCTATCATTCAGAAAACATTCAATACCTGAGGGTCTGAAAGTAAGAGCAAATCCAAGCTTTGGAATTTTATTCAATGCTTTGTTGTTGAATTCATTGGAGATACTCTGATATAATATTTGTGTTAAGAGGGTCTTAAGCATTCCACTATTGTTGAGTTTTACACTTGTTGTCGTCAAATTATGGAAATTAAATAGTCCTCAGAATGAAAAATGTTTTCCTGCTTTTATGAAGTTGCTCCTGATGTATCTTGTTCATACAAGAGAAGACTGGAAATGTTTATTGCAAGTGTATATTTGTAATGAACTATGCCTTGTGTCATATTTCCAAAACTGTTTGAGTTGGAACGTTATATATTTTAAGTGTGATAGGATTATACCCAAAACCCATGTCTCTATCCCTATCACCAGTCACTGTACTGTGATTCCTTCTTTTACTCGTATTGTAGTCACAAAGTGGTAGTGGTGGAGTTGTTGAAAATATGCTAAAGACAACAACAAAAGCTTTTAGTTTCTTACCCAGTCGGATCCGTTGTTTCTGTTCTGTTAGATTGGTCATTTTTAATAACCTTGTTCGTAGTACTTGTAGAAGTCTACCATGCTTTTTTGGGGTTTGTTTTAGTGGATGTTCCTAAACTTAACAATGATTTCATTATTGTCCCTGAATTTTAGTTTCTAATATAAAAATAGCTGAACTTTAATTTTTGTAACATTAAAGTATTTTACAAAAGTTTTATTCAGATTTTCCTTCCAAAAGTGTAATTATCATTGTATCCTTCCTTGCATTCCTAAAAATAAACTATTTAATTACATTTTCATCCTTGAGATTGAAATTTTTTCAAGCTCATTCAAATAAATAGGGATAAACTAATGAGTTGTCTTCGATATATTTCTTGTTAAAAGTATCATTGATCTTTTAGGTAGCAAGTAGGCCCAAATAATATAATCGGGATGGTCTCTACCCGGACATGATGGAAAAAATGAGTTCACTTATCAGGGAGTTATTGAGAATTTTTCTAATATATTTTCTGACCCGTTCTCGATCCGATATGGAGATAGGGTATTAAAATCATTAAAGGAACACCTAATAACTTATTTGGGTGCCACAGGAAGAGGTATTTGAAATTCGTGAAAGAAGTATAACTCAAGCAATATTTAGCCAAAACTGTGGGTTGCATCGGTAAGATAGTATTCCACTAGAGGGAAGCACCTGCACTAGTAGGATGGACGAAATGAAAACAAGAATACCAGTTTGAGCAACGCGAACATTGGTGAAAATTCAATACTCTGAAAATCTAAGGGTTTTTCTGCAAGATTCGTCCTAGATACACCTAGTAGAATTAATACCAATTATAATGATTATAAGATGTTTTTCTAATATTATTATTATTATTATTATTAATAGGGTTAATGATAAAACATAAATACACTAATTTTTTAAATTTTTTTAATCACAATATAAACTTTTAAATTTTGACAATATTATTTAATAACTTCAAAATTTTTATAATTTTTGCTTAAAAGTTTTTGCACCGAATAATTTTCCGGTCATGTGGAGAAAAGAGATACAATTAAAAATATATATATATATATATATTTTTTAAATAATAAAAAATTAAAATTAAAAACTAAAAAACAAAATCATTGAAACTTTCATGTAGAAACCCAGATATGGTTATCAAACCTAGATATAGATCTTTCTTCGTCAACCTTCACCCACTGCTAGAACGAAGCTATCAACAAACGACAATCAAGAATGAAGGTACAAGTATCGACAATCAAGAATGAAGGTACAAGTATCTCTTGTTTATCTTTCCCCTTCCTGGTTCAAATCTTTATTTTGTTAATTACCCATTTTTTGCATTTAATTGACTTGATTGTTTTGTCCCTATCTCTTGAATCGTTTCTTTTATTCACTTTCCTTCCCTTTCACTTTCAATGCCATTGAATATGAATAATTGATTATTACTATATAAGCAGCCATTGAAGGATTATTATTCTTTTACTTTCAAGTTTCAACCGATTTTTGTTTAATCCACCTAGAATGAGCAAAACGGGCTGTTTCCGGTTTCTTGCTACCGTTTTATTCCTTTTCGTTTCCGTTCTTTTTGCTCCGTTTTGTCTCGGGATTCGTTCTTTACCAATAACAGAGATTAACGGTAGCGACGGTCTTGAAATGGGTGTGCTCCGATTTGCTGAGGCATCGGATTATCATAATGGCATTGGGTGTCCAGTTTCAAGCAATAGGCAATTTGTTTCCTCTTGTGACCCATCTTTGGTTCTCATAGCCATGAGTCTGAACTCGGAGTATCTACACAGGTTAATAACCATTGTTCACTCAGTTTTAAAACACGCTTCTTGCCGAGAAAATGTCTTCTTTCATTTTATTATGGTCGAGTTTGATCCGGCAAGTTCGCGTGTTCTGAGCCATCTCGTTCGATCTACATTTCCCTCCCTCAGTTTCAAGGTCTATATGTTCAAGGAACCTCAACATTCGCAGAAACCCTACAGGTAATAGCACCATCTAATACAAAACTTACAAATTCCACCCGTTTATGTACTGTAGAATCAAATTGATTTGGACTGAGAGTCCATTGCCTTGAATTAAGTAATTATAATTTAGAAGAATTATAAAAAAAGGTTAATAAAGAGCAAGATGGAGAAAAATTAAATGAAATTATGAGTGCTATTGTAGATAAGATGGAGGAAGTAGAGGTTATAGATGAAAATAATGAGCAAATTGAAGAAAGAAATTTATCAGCAAATGTTAATTACAAAAGCTAGAGGAAATGGAAACCATATCTTTAGAAGAGGTAATTGAAAAGTTAAATCAAAATAATAAATTAGAAGAAAAAGAAGTAGTTCAGAATGTGAGAGTTGTTAAGAAGAAGAAGAACATAATAAAATTTGGAAAGAATTTGAAAGTAATTTTATGAATAATGCTTCTAGCTGTAGTAAAGTTTCTGTTCTCATTTACTAAACTTGAAAATTTTAGTGGTTCATCAAATAAATATTGAGACTAAATCTGACGGAGTCTTCCCGAACTATGCCATAGTAATAAAAATTTGTTAACTATAATAAATTACCTTATCCAATAAATGCCATAATTAATGAAAAATACGAAAAATGAATTGCAATTGATGATGAAACTAATAAATTAGGAATGAGAATTAGGTTTTTTGAGAAAATGGATAAAAGATAAATGTTTACAAATGAAGAAAAATAAAAAACTTAAAAAGAATTCACATAAATAAAATATAAATTAAACTAAAATATATAGTTATTTTTATTAAAATATTTTATGTATGATGTTAAAATTATTAATTGTATATAATTAAAATTATTATAATATATAAAATAATGTTCTTATTTATTATTTTACAATTTAATTTCAATTTTCAATTATTGAATTACTAACACTGGATCGCTAATAACTAACTATTCATACTTAAGTTTTACAGTTAATCGATATCACTGAACCAAATGGGCTTTTAAATGTAATAAAATGATTATCTAGGTAAAAGTTCTTTCTTTTTAGTTGCTGAAGTATAGTCAAAATAAGATTTTAAATTATAAAAAAATTATTTATATAAAAAAAAATTAAAATAACTTGTTTTTTTATTATGAATAACAATTTATTTTGTATAATTATTTTTTGTATTATGAAAACAGGACAGAAAATAATTGACATAATATATACTATTTTGCAATAAAATGAGGTAAAATACTATTTGTTCTATGATATTTGTCTTAAATAATGACTATATTACCGCAATTTGAAAAATCATTTTTTATTTTTTGAAATTTGATTTCGTCACACTAAGTGTTCATTTTGATATTTTTTCCATTAAAATTTTATAAAAAGCTTAAAATGTCCTTTGATTATAATTAAATTTTTTTATTTCAACATTCTCTCACATTCAAATTAAATTAAATCCAAAAATCACTATTTTTCTGTCTACAAAATTAAATCCAATCAACAAATAATATATTGAATTAAATCAATCATTCTGTTATTTTCTTTTCTTTTAAAATAATGAAATAAAAAATTTATTAGTCACTTTATTGAAATAAAAATCAAACGATTCATCATATTTCGACACCAAATCAATCTCATATTCTAAATTGTTCAATCATGCCTACGAAAAAAGCGTTACACTTAAATAAAGTTACCGGGATGGATTTTACATTTCTTAAATATTTTTTTTTTCTAAAGAAAGAGAAAATAAAATTACAAGGCAAAACCATCATGAATAGAGAAACAAAACACGATTTCTTGGCTTGGATATTGGATCGTGTAATTGATTCCATCAATAATAGCAGGCGTAGTTATTAAATCCGTACTATATTTCAATCCAGTCTGAGTTTAATAACTATGGTAGCGGAAACTAAATAATTATCATCATCACAAACCGATACTGTAGCAAAAGAGATCATTAAAAAAATCACAGGCCACCATTAATGTATTTTAACGTTTGAGTACTAAAAAAAAGTCAAAAGCCACCATTAAGTCTAGCTCCTCGTATATGCTTGCACTTTCCCTTGTCCTCCCAAGAAGGCATAGGGTAGTTTTGATGTGGTAATCGGATGGCTAAGAACAATGTATAAAGCGAATGGTGCACGATCAAAATATAACCACTTGTCAGATTAAGGAGTTGGTTAGGCGATTAATTGGATATTTTAGGCGTTAGAATTTTTTTTTTTTTTTTTTTGTTTTCTAATTTTCTTTGTAACTTTTTAACCGAAAATTGTTGAAAATATAGACAAAAAGACATTTAATATAATAAAATTAAATTTTAAAAATTAAATAATATTTTTTTAATAATATGGATGAAATTATCATTTAAAATAAATTTTAAAAATTATATGATATTTTATTCTAAAAAAATCAAAAATATCAAAATAATTAAAATGATAAAAGTGTTGCACATCAAAATATATTATAATGATAAATACATATTTGAGTCGAGTTATAGACTTAAGTTCTATTTCATTTTTCTGTGCTAAAATAAAATAATAAAAGTGCTTATTAGCTTTTTTTATACTAAGGAAATATTTATTAATTATTGAAATGATTAATTTTCTTTTATAAATCATTTTGTAACTAAAAAAACATATTTAATAATGTAAGTCTTTTTTTTAATATAAGTTAATAAGGCAATAACTAACCAATATAATATTAAAACACAATCTAAGAATTGAGACTATAATTTGAAAATTGAAAAAAATTATAAAAATTTTATTAAAATTCATTAAGTTAGATCAATAAATTTGAGAAAAACCTATAAAATTCAGTGAAAAATAATATGGATGAAATTATAGATAGAAATAATTTTATCAAATAAAAAAATAATAATAATGAAATAAATATTAATATAAATCTCCGTATTTGAACCATGTTCAGTAACTGGAAAGTATTTCTTCCATTAAAAAAAATCCCAGGATTTATGAAATAAAATTAAATATTTTTTTTTAATTTCTATCCAAATGATGATAAATTCTCTAAATTTAGAAAATAAATATATTATCATATTATTATAGTCGGTAATAAAAATTTAAAATAATTTGTATTTATTTTAATAAATCAGCCAAAACAGCAGGACTGTTAGAGAGAAGGCCCCACACACAGTATATCCGCTAGGCTTTGGATTCACTGAAGCAGAAGAAGCAAAAGCCCTAATTTTCATCTCTTTAACCATGTCACGACGAGAACGAGAACGAGAACGAGAACGCGATTCCGATTCTAGACGGCGCCGTTCAGGCTTCGACAGAGAGCCCAGGTACACCGTGTTTGGAATTTTCTATTTGTGTAGAATGTTTTAGGGTTTGAAATTTTACTAAATTATTTAATGTCGATTACTGAATATTAATGGCTTAATAGAGATTTGAGCTATTATCCTTGAATGATTGTGTGGATGATGTGTTTCACTGTTTTGTTGTAGTCCTAAGAGGTCTAGGAGGGATGGAAAACCAGAAACAGAGAGAGTTCCGAGCAGCACTAACTTGGATGTTGAAGATCATACAGGTCGACGCAGGCTGCAAGATGCATTACCTCTTGAGGATCCTAAGGTAGATTCTGGTGCTTTGAGCAAGGAATCTCAAAAGAAAAAACCTGATGGACATCATGAAGAAAGCAAGCATTTTTCGCATCCTACGGATGTACCTCGGTCTCGATCCTATTTTCAGGTTTTCGTCATTTGAGTATTCTTATATGTTTTTCTCAAGATTTATTTGATTATCTTGCCTTTGTTATCCCTCAAAATTCAGTTGGTATGATCCTTCTCTTGGACATAACATCTTGCTAACTAGTGATGCTGCAAAAATTAATGCTCTCATATTGATTTTCTACCCAACATTTTATTTAACTTGTTATCTCTCCATCTGATATTTTTTTGGCAAATGCGACCTTATCTACTGGTTTCGAGTGCACTGCTTTCTATTCAGGGATGGTTTTAGACATTGAATTGCCCATACATTTTGTCTTTGTTTTTATTGTTTTAGGCTTTATGGTAACCGGACAGCAAAATTAGAGTGTTGATCTACAATAACTTTGTGGAGTAACAATCTGAGGGAGAGAGAGAGAGAGGTTTTGAAATAGACAGGTGAACATTACTGACCTAGTATTTACTAGGAGGCGAGAGCTAGAATATGAGAGGAAGTAGGCTGCAAGCTATTGTGTCATCCTTCATTTGGGTATTAAATAACAGCCATGTTGGTAAGGGTAATGGCTTAAGATAATTTCTTACATCTCCTAAATTGCTATCATGTTAAGTTTATTTCTGCTCTGTTTCATGTTGGCTGCCATTTTAGAACTGATTCCATTAAGGCCTTTAGTTCAACCTTTTGTGTCTTTACCTTTTGAAAACTATTTTCTAACAAATTTGGTTTCATCATGAATCAAATAGAATAACAAAGAATCATGCATGGTAAATATATCACTTCTAGTGAGTAAAAAGCTATTACACAAAAGTTATTATTATTATTATTTTTTTTTTTGAGAGGAGATTTTTTTGCTTTTAACAACAAAAGCTAATCCTGTTTCATGAATTCGTCCAAATGAGTGGAACATGACTGAGGTATGTGCTTATAAGCACCTTAGGGTTGACCTTTAGCACGGTGATGAGCTCGTTCATCTTTTCACATATAGGGGCAAAAACTAGGTTGAATATTTTTCACGCTCCAGATTGATCATTTGTACTATTAAATGAGGATTGTTTCTCTAGATCTTAATTACTTGGTTTTCATTCAGTGTATGCAAACCTTTTTTTCTGGGCTGATGTTGCGGGATTGTTGTTCGGCCCATGACTTCGAAAGCCTCCCTGTATATAACAATCTTAGGCTTGCCTGTGCATGTCTTTTAACAGCACGATGAGCGTGGTAATGCCGCGCAAGTTGGTCGAAGCTTTGGTCGAAGAGCAGCTACTGGTGAGTCTCTTTCACTTGTTGGATTTTTGTTGTTATTTTGATTTATTTTCTTCTTTTTCCTCCCTATATTGTCTGTCCATGTTCAGTTCATAGTTTTTGCATTGTGGCTAGATTACTTGCATTTAAATCATATAACACATAGATGCCGAGTAATTTTTGAAGATCAAAGATTTGTTTACTGTTGTTGAGAAGTTAGAACTGATATATAATGCTAAAAACATATTACTGTGTATCATAAACTTTTTCCATTAATGCACATTGTTTTTTTCTTCCCTTGTGGGTGAAGGTGAATGCATTTAGAATTATTGGAGTGCATAGTGTGGTGTGTCTCCTTTAAGTTTTCTCCTCCAACTGACAATCATTTTCTCATGGATTGATTTTTGGAAGTCGTAATTCGTTTCGTTAAAGAAACTGCAACCAATTCCCGCCACCTTTTTCCCGCCAAATTAAGCAATGATACTGTCTGAATGTTCCCATGACTGTCATTCTTTGTCAAGTTTATTTATCAATGTTGACCTGGTGAGGCCCTCTGTTAACTTCCATGTCAGCAACTTAGTTGATCCTGGTAAGCAGAAGCTGATGACTTGTTCTTTGGATAAAGAAGAAAAGAGGCAAAAATAGGAAAAGCAGAAGACAATTAAAGAAAATGGTCTACCCATTGCCTCTTTTTACTCTTCTCAGGTATCATTTGTATACCATTCTGTGAATATCTTACAGAAGAATTTTGGTTATATCATCCACATATGATCCCCAAATGATTTGGTCTCTCTCCGATATACTGTTCCAGAACACCAAATTTGTCGGTACAAAAGTGACAAAAATCTAACCCACTTACTTTCGTTAGAAGCTTCAGCTACCTATCATGGATGACCTTACCCATTCATAGAATAACTATTATTGTTCCTTTTGTTGTCCTGTATTTTTTTTTTCCTACCTAGGTTGATTCTATCACATAGTTCACTTTTTATAATTTGATATTAAATTCTACAGTTGGCAATGGGATTTGCTGGTTAAACATTTTAAAGTTGTCTTGTCCACATCATATGCCAGCACTACTGTTTCTAGGTGTAGGTTTCATGCTATGGCAACTGAGAATTTTAGGATTGCATCTCTTGAAACTGAGAATTTTAGGATTGCATCCCGTGAAACTCTTATTGAAAATTACTTTTATATGTATTATTTGTCTTTCTTACCTAGTAACAACATGCATAGGGGAACATGGAATAGAAGAGGCCAATGGACCTTGTCCATGACTCCTAGTTAAATTTGAGAGTTGTCTTTTACTTTGCCAAAATATTTTTATCTGAACATCAGATTATGATATTTATAACATAGTACCTTGCTTGTTTTTAGCTATAGTACCTCACTTGTTTTTAACTGGAAGCCTTTACATACATTCCGGGTCTAACATGCTGTTTTAAAGATCGTCGATGGAGGGATTCAAAGGATGACCGGAATGAAAGGGCGGCAGACAAGTCATCAACTTACGATTCACGGCAAAGAGATGATAAATCACCATCTAAGGGGGATGAGAATGCCTGGCGCCATGATGGTTTCTTCAAAGTGCAGACAGAACCAGCACCACCTGTGCGGAAAAGACCTGCATTTAGGGAGAAGAAAATCTCAGTGGACTCAGAAAATGCTGAGAAAGAAGCAGCTGCTGAGCCCAAAAGGCCAGGCCATTCTGATCGTTCCACATCAATAAGTGAAAGGAGGGAGGAAAGAGATCGTAACCTCCGCCATTCTGATAGACTTGAGAAGCCAGTGTTAGGTGACAAGAAAGAAGCACAGAGGGGTGCCCTCCCTTCAAGGGAAAGATATAATAATGGTGGTAGTGCTGGTGGCAATTACAGAGGAAGAGAGAGACTTAGTGGAAGGCAAGGTTATCGCCCAAGTGGTACTCGAGTAGAAAAATGGAAGCATGATTTGTTTGATGAGGCTAACAGGAGTCCAACTGCAAAGAATGAAGAGGATCAGATTGCAAAAGTTGAAGAACTTTTGGCATCATAACCACAAGGATGGAGTCCTTAATCTGCATACTGCAGTCTGTCTTGTTCATTTAGAACTGCAGGAAAGCTTTATATTTAGTTATTTACCATTTGATAATTTTGGCTGTTTTAAGACATTTTGAGTACGGGGTTGGAACTGGAATTCCATGTGTTTATGACCTTAATTTTTTGATGCAACACCATTGAATTAGCCAATCTATTTATCAATTTGAAATTTGAAATTTGCAATTTGCTTTGAGGTATTTCATACTTGCAGCAAACTGTTGTCAAATTTCGGGTAGTCATCAGCTTTTTTTTTTTTTAGCACAAAATTTCCAATATATCATGGATTATATTTTAGGTGTATGGCAAACATATTCAGGATTGCTTTATTAGTTTCACTCATTTTGACACTTAATTTTCATCAGTAATTTATTTTTAATTTGTTCCAGTGAAATTTCATTAAAGTCACAAGGTTTATTTTCACTGAAGTTTGTGACTTAAAATTATCATGTAAGATTAATTTTTTTAATACAAGATTGAATTGAATTGAGTACCGCACTGACTTTATTACTATTCATTGTTAATTTTTCTCAAAATTTTTATATTTTTATCACCTAAGAACTTGTATAACGAGACAAGAATTTTTGGAAAGGAGAAAGAGTGAGATGAAAGAGAAAAATGAAAGATAACAGATTGATAGAAGGTGAGGAGAGAAACAATTGGTTAAGCTTAAGCTTAAGATTAAATTAGAATTAGTAAAAATTAAGTGTGGAATCCATACTTGTTTAACTTGGATTAAAAATTGAAAAAGAAAAAAAAAAATCCTGTGCAGTAATTCCCTTAATGAAAATTAAACAGAATTCTTATGATTTAGTTAGTACAAATTAAGAATAAATGACTTCGTTGGAATTAAGTAATAAATTCAGTGATTATTGGATTATTACACTGAAGATAGCAAGCACAGATTTTGTAACACCATTAAGCCTAGGCAATCTCGTATTTATTGTTTAAGAAATTATGTCAGCAGAGATCATCTTGCCCTTGCAATATTTAATCAAATAAGGACTTACTGATGATCAAACTTCTATTGTAGGGTTAAGTGACGTATATTCTGAAGGAAATCAGCATTGCAAACCAGAAAATTTGCAGTAATATATCTATTGAAGATGAACAAAATTTCATCATATTGAAAGGAAATAAGAATGCTCAAATTCTACACTAAGCTAGTTTTAACTATCAAAGATGAAGGTCTTCAATGTCAGTTAGTACATCCACACCCTCAGCAGTCCTCTTATTAGGTAAGTTGACCACAAGCTGACCACAGGCACCACTTATGTCTTGACCCATTTGTTTACGAACTGTTGTCCGAATGTTATAGACACCTCTAAGAATTATCTGGAATCGCAATACTTTCTCCTCGCTACTGGTTCTGAATTGACTCAAACTACCAATCGGATTGAAAGGTATCAAGTTCACAACCTGATTGGAAAGTGAGAAAGACAAATGGATTAGAAATTATACAATCAACTAACAGTTATCCAAAGTTTATGAAGTGACCACTGAACATGCGAGCAAGGAAAGCTATTCAAAATAATGCCACTTACAGTTTTAGCTATTAAACAAGTCAGCATAATGCCAATGGCAAAGAATTCACAGCACCATCAAAACCCATATTTATATATATAAATATATCTCAAATTATCAAAATGAGCATAACTGATTAAGAGAAAAGTTCATGCAGCGTGAGTTTTGGTAGAATATTTATACAAGAAAGGGCTTCAAAATTAAATTGATATCTTGTCTTATTAGAAGATACAAAACAGGACAGGACAAAAGAGGTTTCAACATTTAGGGTTTTCGAGCACACTTAGACATAGTCTAGCAGTAAGTGCATATATGTCCAAGTTCAATTCCCCTTCCTCAATGCTAAAAAAAAGGGGAAAAAATTTAATTATGGTTTTCTATCAAAGCTGTATGTATTACTTTCTAGGAGCCTTAACCATATCTCATTTAGCAATCAGCAAGTGATAAGCCCCTTGCAGGCCTGCCATAGATTGGTATTTATCCAGTTGGTACTAATCCACTCATTGAACCATAAAAAATTTAAAAAGAAAAACAGAATAGTTCAAAATGTCCGTAAAATCTTGGACACAGCACCATTATATGATACATTTTACAAATGCTCCAACTTAAATCTAATAGCTCACCACATCAAATATCTCTAGCAATTTGCCAAGCTGGTGGGCGTGCTGCTCTTCATCATTTACTCCATCAAGCATTATGTACTCAATAAAAATTTTCTGCTGACTGAAAATTAAGATTGCATATGAGAGCACAAGTTGCCAAGAAATGTAAATTCAGATGGTTATCTGCAGAAATATGAATAGCCAAATTTTACCTATTTTTTTGATACGCTTGCAGAGCATCCATAAGTTTTTCTAAAGGAAAAGCCCGAGCTGCAGGCATTATATGACAGCGGACATCTTGAACTGGGGCATGCAAAGATACTGCCAAGTTCAAACCAGGAAGATCTTTGTGAAGCTTGTTAATAGCATGAATGACCCCGACCTACATAATATCAGATTCAACCAACAAGAGTCAAGTATATTAGATTCAACCAATAAGTCAATTATTTCCTGCATTGATGAATCCATTTTCAACTTTAACCTACTTATGTATTATCCCAAGAGAATATTTTGGAAACAATATTGAAACTATGTCAAACATATTAAAAAAAAATAAGTGAAAATAGAGAGAGAATCAAAGAAGGAATCTTATGACTTCCACAAAATTAAACTTGCATAATTTATAATCAAGAGAAGAAAATTATGAGAGTAACGGCCCTGTTTATAATATATCTAAAAATAATATAGTAGAAAGATTGGATTTAACCAATCTAAATTAACCCGGACAATGTAAATGTTAAAGCCATATCATAACTTGCAAGATGAATAAGAGAAAGGAACCTTCTGACTTCCACAAAATTAAACTTGCATGCTTTATAATCAATAGAAGAGAATTATACGAGTGACAGCCCTGCTTGTAATGTCTAAAAATAATAAAGTAAAAAATATTTGATTTCACTAATCTAAATTAACTTGGACAATGTAAATGTTGAAGCCATATCATAACTTGCAAGATAGTTTGATGTACAGGTTTTATCAAATTTGGTGTACAGGTTTTATCAAATTTTTACACACCATTATATTTCACCTTTTTGTTTCTTTTAACTAAAAGTTAACAGAAATCCCTAGAAATATAACCAGTGAGGGGCAATATTCCAATCTTACTGGAAGTAAACTTGGCAAGAAATCTGTTACGTTAGAGAACAGGGAAATGAAACTCAGTCACTCCAGTAAAACTATTCGAAAGTTAAACTATAAGGAGACCTGACATAAAACTAAAAGATGATAAATAACAAATGGAAAACAATGAAAATTTATTCAATATACATACTGTTGACACTGTAATTCTCTTTGGTGAGAGCTGAAATGGAGATCCCAACATAACACGAATTGCTTCTACCAACGCAGAATAGTTATTCAATGGCTCTCCCATTCCCTGAAACCAAATTGTGCAATAAATTTCAGCCACATTTTGAACCACTGCAGAGTTCAGGGGGAAAAAATGTTTAGGTTCAGGGTGGCAGCTGTGGTGGTTTGTCTGGGTTAACAAGTTTGCGAAAAAGGCAAAATGGGAAAATTCTAGCATTCTAAATTCTTCTATAAGTATGTTTTAATCTTTGGGATAAATTTAGATGTGCTGTATTGAGAGCTACATTCCCCTCAAAACCCACACAAAAAGAAAGAAGAAAATAAAATGTAAACAACCAAGATTGAAAAAATAATTTGTCATAAGCTGCAAGGCAGAGCTCAGCGATCTGCTGAATTTAATGCTGCGTAATAGCAGCTACACAATTTTGACACCCTTTGTTTTGCGTCTCACTTTTACACTTTGAGAAAACCAAATAGCAACATCTCATGGTACTCATAAAAGTGTACGAACCATGGTGACAAAAAATAGGAAAAAAAGCATTTTCCACAAGAATCATAACATGTTGCTTTAGAAAGCAACATTTATGCCTTTTCTTCAACGATGGAGCCAGAGAGGGACTGGGGGACTTTTTGGGAGGGTTAACTGGCCCTCCAGCTCCATAAACTTCTCTATGTACAAACAGAAAAACCTCAAAGTAATAAATAAAACCATTCCTGTTCTCTTACAGCTACCAGCACCTTGCACCAGGGCACCAATGCAACATCAAACATTTTCTCTAATCAGTTCGACTGTCAATGTTCCTACTTCTTCAACAACAACCTAGACATTACTGCCTACTTAAGTATGTAACACAGACCAATTGGCCGTGCTAATACCATTTCATTACTGCCATCTCTGCTCTCACCACAGCCATATACGCTTTCTACATATTAGCCTGGCAATAATTCCTTTCAGACCAGCTTAATGAGACAACCACAGTAAGTATCAAATTGGTGACACTAACAAAAGCATACTTCTGTTTAGGATGACAATTAAGAATTTCTTGAAATGGAGTTTAGAATCACGATGGCACCTTGGCAAAACACTGTCAGAAGAGAGTAAAAAGTATTTACCATGAAAACAACATTCCGTATTTGGGATAAATAAGAGGCATGAACTAATTGTTCAACAATTTCTCCTGATGATAGATTGTTTTTGAATCCCATTGTTCCAGTTGCACAAAACTTACAACCCATTTTACAACCAACCTGTAAAAGAAAAGAGAAAAGGTTGAAACTAGCATCTATCTACAAACTACATTTATGTTCATAAGCCAAGAATAGCAAGCAGAAATAAAAATCAGGAGTATTATTGCCATTTTTTAAACAGGCTGAGAGCCAAAATTCACTAGACAGACTGACTAAAACCTACATGGAAAATTTATGGAATTCATTAGAATTTGCTCAAGTTACATACATAGTCACATGCCAAAGGAAGATTTGTCTTTGTCTGAAATGTCTGTTAATGACATAGAAGCCAAGGTCATACCTGGGATGATATGCATAAAGTTGACCTTGGACCACCAGGACGGGGTTTGCCACCATATTTTCCTAAGCGAGTGTCGTACCTCATAATAACAGCCTCCACAAATGCTCCATTCTAATCAGAACAATAAAGGCACAAATTAACAAAAACCAAAGACGACATACAGATGCAAGAACTAACATTTATCTTGAGGAAACATGCCTCCTATGAAGATAACTATGCTGCAAATGGATTAAAGAAAAAGAAAAACTAATCCAGACAAAATCTCTCACAGCTAAACCACTGAGAATTCTTCATAAGAACAACAAAAAATCATAAAATGCCTAACCTCATATTGCAAATAAGCAAATGTGGATTGATATTCATAATTGATAGTTGTTCATAAGAATAACAACCATGCCATTGATATGCATGCAAATTCAATTCCCTTTCTGGGTTCTCTATTAAAGGACATAAAATACCAAAAATTTCAACCAAAAAAAAAAAAAAAAACATATTGTACACTAGGAAATCTTTAATCAATTTTTCTGCTTGAACCTACAAAAAAGGAAAAGATAACAGAGTACCTGAAGCTTGATAAGAAGTTTGGTGGTGACCCCATCATTTGATTCAAAAACAGAGTGAAGAGTGGAAGTGAGAGTTCTGAATTTCGATTTTAGAATTGTATATGCAACTGAAGGCAAATTGGGTATGTCATCCCACCCACAATTAGGGTTCTTGATCACATACCTTTATTATCATCTCCAAACAAAAAATCTAATTTAGCTCTAAATAAAAAATAAAAAATAAAAAGAAACCCATTATATAAAACTCAAATAAATACAGAAAACAAAAGTAAAGAGAGTAAATTGGGCAAGTATCATACTTCCAAATGAAGGGGATGAAGTGAAGGCTTATGTTGGCTTCCTCAAATTCTCTCCTGAGATCTGGAGCGTCAAAAATTGATCTAACGGCCATTTTCGTAGTCATATGAAGCTAGATTTTACCGTGTAAAGATATTTTGGTGGCTGGGTTTTGTTCAGAACAGTGTTTCGCGGCTGATGGCCTCGACTGTGACGCCGAGGGCCGGAGGGTAGGGATGACTGGCTGATTTTAGAAGAAAAAAAAAAAGAAAAAGGTTCAGATTGTAAACGATGTCGTTTTCTTTTATGTAATGTTTTTTTTTTTTAGCAGGGAAGGGAGGATCGATATCGTATATGCAACTACTACGATGTTATGGCATAAAATATGTGTATAAAATATAAGGATAAATGTACTTTAAAATCCATCGATTTGAGATATATGCATGCCTCTTTTTTATCTCTTCGTGTTTTTGTGTGTATATAATATTTCAATTAAAAAAAAAAAAAAAGAAGCTAGAAAGTAAAACCAGCTACTACATGACAAAGATAGAAAAAGCCTATGAAAATTGTTTATTTAGCATAACTCATGGAAGTGGGGGAATATCTAATTTGGAACTTAAATTTTTCTCAAATGTTCAATTTTAATCCTAAATTAAAATTCATTTAATTAATTGCTTAAACTTGCATTTTGATTCAAATAAGAGTATCATCAATAATACTCATATTCTCACCCCCTATTATAATATAAACAATTTAATTTTTTATTTCAACTTACTATTAAAAATTATGTATACTCTAACAATACTTTCTATTTTATTTTCTATATAATTTATTATTAATAAAACTATTTAAGAAAAGAATAATGAGGAGAGAAAATAAGAAAGAAATAAATAAAAAAAAAAAGAAACTAACAAAAAATAGTTAAGAGTTACTTTTTCACTTCTTAAATTTAAAGAGAGAGAAAATAACTTCTTATAAATTTTACAGAATGAGCTTAGTTTAAGAGATTATTGAAAATATTAAAATTAATTTTACTCTCTATTTTTAAATGAGGAAGAATATAGAGGCTTTTGGAATGTTCTAAGGCTTGTCTGTTTGTCACGCCCCGCACTCGAGGGCACGTGACTGGCACTAGGACACGGGACATGCACGTGGCTACCAGTGCTCGTAGTAAACCTAACCCAAATCACACGACAAAAAGCCCAAAACACACAACTGAAAGCCCAACTGAAAAGGGCTATGAGCCCAAGCAAGGTAAGCAGAACCAAATGAAATCACAACATAACCCAATATCAAATTGGCCCAACATCATTTATTCCATAATTGCCAGAAAATCATAAATTACAAAAAGGTTCTGCTTAACCCCAAAGACTACATAACTAAAAATAATACAAAAAGCTCAATTACAAAGTGTAACATTGCGGAGTTCTAGAGTTACAATTACAAATGTACGTCTATTACATGTATTCTTAATATCCCAATAATACAAATCACTGCCGAAGAAAAATTGACAGTCTACTCAATTACAATTCCTTCCCAGCTCATTTCCTGACCTGAAAGCAACAAGATGAACAGGAATGAGCGTTCGACTCAGTGAATGATACCAACTAATATATTAAACTGGTATCCAATAGATAGAATCTAATGTACATGATATGCACCGTGTCATAGAGACAAACAAATCATCAAATCAAGCAAAGATGGGGTATGATCCACAGTACCACACTGATACTCAGTACTCAATATGGGGAGCCGATCCCCCTACTCTGGCTCTCTGAATCCAAATAATCTGTCTCTTATATCCAAGGGGCCTGGCCGTCACTGGTCTATACTACGCAGCCCTGACCCGACTGACAGCAGCCCTGGCGATGAGCAGGCCCGGCCGACATCCATCAGTCATAGCTCATCTTCTGAATCTCATCATAATCCACAACAATCCCATAATCCTAGGTGGTACTGTATCCTCCCGACCTCCATTCATCAATCACAACCATAACATGGCACAGAATACAAAATATCAATTAATCACTCACAGACAAATGTCACATGCTTATAGATGCAATAGTAATGCATAATATACGTATATATATATACACACAGCAATGCATATGAAATGGAAATAGAATAATATATCAGTGAGTATCACTCACCTAACTGCCGACACTTCCGACCGGCTTCCCTCAGAGGATAGCCTTGGAACCAGAAAGACGCCAGACACCGACACCTTGCAACAGAGAACATTTACACAATAAGAATTATACTCAACCCTAGAACAGACTCGATAACCTAACAAATATTCTAAGAACCACTAAACATAGATTAATTCGTATACCAACAGAAATACAAGGGTTCCAGGTTAATCTTCACAAATTCTGAACATACAGACGTCGAGGATCGTGCCAGAACGTTGAAATAGAATTACTGCACCTCCCCACGCGCCGGCACCACCAGCATATTCACCTTAACCCCAGGAGCCCAAAAACAGTCACCACTCGCCGGCACTCGCCCTCCAGCCACCGGAAAATGCCTCCAAAGCCACGGTTTGGTATTTTCCGATCTCCTCCTCCGTTGGTCCTCAGGGGGCAAGGCAGGTACCAAAGTGAAGCTCTCATCTCCAGGAGTAAAACGGCACCAAGATCGCCGGATTCCGCTGCCGAAATCGGCCGAAAAATGGAGTTGAAGTTGCGGTGGCCGGCGGTACTTCTCTCCTCGCGTACGCCGCCGTGCCGCCGCCGATCACCGAGCTGCCGCCTCCCTCGAGGTCGCCGGTCCTCCTTCTACCCAGCGGTGGTGGCGGTGCTTGCCACCGCCCGCCGGAACACGGCCCACTCTCTCTCTCTCTCTCTCGGCCTCTCCCTTTCTCCCTCCCCTCTCCTGCCCGTTCTGCCTGCTCCAAAATGCCCCGTTTTGGGCTTCTTTCCCAACCAATCCCAGCCTTCCATTTCTTCTTTCTTCTTTTTCCTTTTACTTAAACAAATTATGCTTATATATATATATATATACTCCAAACCGTATAATATATACATATAATACTATATACATATATTTATATAAACATAATGCTACATATTTATATATGCAAAATAATAATAATAATAATAATAATAATAATAATAATAATAATAATAATAATAATAATAATACCACCAATAATCATAATAATGCAAATAATAGTAATAATAATAATAATTAACAATAATTCATAATTTACATATTAATAATAATTTACAACATATACTCATGAATATATATATATCAATGACATTATTTACGATAATTATAGTAATTATACGAAAATCCAAATATCCGATAAAATACTATAATCAACTTATAATATAATTGATACCCTTATTAATACTCAAATATCAAAATATAATCCGAAATACAATTCTCCAAAAATCTACATTAACATTATCATAATAATATAATATTGTAATATTGTATCAAAATTGCTATTAATAATACGTATTCAAATAATATGAATATTTATAATTTAATAAAATATAATTCCAATCTTATTTTAATAAGGAAAATAATAAAATAAGATATTTCCGTACGAAAATAGAATTTTATAAAATAATTGAAAATTCGGGATATTTCACTGTTAATCACATGAAAAAAACGTTAACTCATTTTAGTAAAGTGATAAAATGGGATCCATTTATATTTTTAAATAATAAAAATTTTAAAAATATTTTTTAATAATAAAAAATAAATTAAAAATGGAAAATTAAGATGAACCTAACAATGATGACAATAGATGAAATTTTTGCGGTGATCAATCTACAAATCCAACCATTTTTTATCACCAAATCATTGGATCAACAGTTAGAAAAAAAAAAAAATAGAAACAGAAGCAAAAAAATGAAAATCATGTTGGCATGAGCTGTCACTTAGGATTGATTCTGATTACAATCAATCAATCCCTAAAATCATGTATTACCATTATCTTAGCCTAGAATCGTGTATATAGTTGTTTCTTTCCATAGTCAGCAGCCTTGTACTTATTATAAATAAAGAAAACTTGTATTCAGAAAAGATATGAATAAAAGAATAGAATACCATTTCAACATGGTATCAGAGCATAGACTCTAGGACCTGTGTGATTTTTTCTTTTTTTAAAAGGAGGAAAAGAAGAACAGGGAGAAATGGGAGATCATACTCCTCCAACAGGAAGTTCTCTATACTTGAGGGCATAACATCCAAGATATCACAGATGTTGAGTCAAACACTGACTCCAATGATCCATGAACCTATTGTTGTACCAATTGGCATCAAACTGGACGATACGAACTATGGACTTTGGTCCCAAGTTGTAGAGATGTATATCTCTTGAGGGGATATATAAATGGAGATCTTCCACAACCATTAGAAATAGATCCAAATTTCAGAAAATGGAGGACTGAAAATGCAGTGGTAAAGGGATGGCTAATTAATTCTATGGATCCGAAACTAATTGGAAGCTATATTAGGTTTCCAATGGCAAAGGTAGTATAGGATGCTATTGCAACAACATATTCTGACGGCACTGACACCTCACAAGTCTACAATCTCAAGAGAAAAGTGACATGACTCAAACAAGGTGGTGGATCAATTAAGACATATTACAACACTCTTTAAGGCCTTTGGAGAGAAATTGATTTTTGGCGTCCAAATCCTATGCGGTGTGAAGCTGATATACAGAAATATAACTCTATGATTCAAGAAGACAGAGTTTATACATTTCTGGATGGACTCAATGATCGTTTGGATAAGATTCGAGCTGATGTACTTCAACTCCAACCTTTCGCTACAATTGAACAAGCTTATGCCCATGTTCGTCGGGAAGACCTGAGACAAATGGTAATGTTATCAAAAGAAGAGACCATATCCAGCATGGCAATGATGTCAAAGGGAGGACAGAAATCACAACAGCAACCTTCACTTAAGGTAATATCAAATGGGAAGTCAAGCACTTCAATGAAGCTAAAGAACCAAGCTGACGAAGGAGGCTGCACACACTGTGGAAACATGAAGCACACTAAAGACACCTGTTTCAAGCTTCATGGATATCCGGATTGGTGGCATGAACTCAAGGCAAAGAAAAAGCATGATGGTGGATGTTCTGCACTTGTTAACACTGAAAGCAATACCCCAACTGAACCTCACCTCTCTGTTGTACCTTAAAATAAGTCTTTACCAGTTGCAGCAAATTGTTTTTAGCTCATAATGAGTCAGGTAATCTGAGTTGGATTATTGACTTAGGGGCAACTGATCACATGACTTTTGATCCATAAGATTTTACTGAAACAACTCAACCTAGGCGAACACATATTACCAATGCAAATGGTGTCCAATATCCAGTTACAAGGGCTAGAACAGTGGCCTTCTTATATGCTCTTTCTTTATCAAATACTCTACTTGTTCCTACTCTTTCGAATAAATTTTTATCAGTAGGACAATCTACCGAAGAATTGAACTGTTGTGCACTAATCTATCCTAAATTTTGCTTGTTTCAGGATATTCTCACAAAGGAGATTATTATTCATGGTACTAAACGAGAAGGGTTGTACTACATGGATGATTTCAGTATTGGTCGGGCAAATAACGTTGGTCGAAAGGGTGATAAAGAACGGGAAGTTTGGTTATGGCATCATCGGTTGGGACAACCATCATTTTCCTACTTAAGACACTTCTTTCCAAGTTTGTTCTCCAACTTAGATGATACAATATTTGAATGTAAAACTTGCATTTTAGCTAAAAGTCATCGAGTCTCTTATCCAATGAATTCAAAAAGATGTGAGACCCCATTTATGTTAATCCATTCTGATGTTTGGGGACCAACCCCTATTTCAATTTCTTCAGGCATTAGATGGTTTGTGATTTTTGTAGATGATTGCACACATATGACTTGGCTATACTTAATGAAAAATAAAAATGAAGTAGCAGGAATTTTTTAAGCTTTTCATGCTCTGATATAGACTCAATTTTCTGCCAAACTTCAGATCTTTCACTCAGATAATGGAGGAGAATTTGACAACAAGGAAATGCAGGATTATTTTCGAACACATGGGATACACCATGAGACAACATATTCCCAAACACCACAACAAAATGGTGTCGCAAAAAGGAAGAATAGACATATTCTAAAGACCACTCGGGTTGTTTTAACTGCAGCAAATGCACCTCGACGGTATTGGACAGATGCAGTTACGGCTGCGGTTTACTTGTTGAATCGAATGCCTTCTAGAGTATTAAATTTCAAGACCCCACTACAAGCTCTTGCATATCATATGCCACTTCCTTCGGTTCTTATGCTGTCACTAAAAATATTCAGATGCGTAGCATATGTTCATCTTCATAGAAATCAGAGAACAAAACTTGATCCATGCGCAGTTTGCTACATCTTCCTAGGCTATGCCACACATAACAAGGGCTATTAATGTTACGATCCTACCACTAGGCGTCTTTATGTCACCATGAATGTTACTTTCCTTGAAATAGAATATTTTTTTTCAGCGCCAAGTTCCAATTCTTCTCTTCAGGGGGAGATGACCGATGAAGAACAGAATAAGAATAGCTGGGAAAATTGGCCATATTTTCAAGAAAATATGGAGATGGTTAGAACTAAAAGTGTAGAATTGTCTACAACTAAAGACATGCCTCCAGCAACGCAAAATGAAAAAGGTGATGAAAAGAGAATGGGCAAGAACAAGAGCAGCCTCTTCTTGATTTAATACCAACCGACCAGCCTCCTGAGAATAATCTTGATCAGGTACAATCTTCAAGTCCCTCTTGCAATAATATTAAAGATACTTATGTTGGATACAACTTACCTTTCAGGTATAATCATGGCAAGCCACCAAATTGATATTCACCGAATCATGAGGAGGGGAGAACTAAGTATCCAATTGCTAATCATGTCAATACCCAAAGACTATCACAACCTCTAAAGACCTTTGTGCACGAGCTTTCCTTTGAGCACATTCCGAATACAGTGCAAGAAGCTTTGAATGAGCCCAAATGGGCCTAATCAATCCATGAAGAAATGACAGCTCTAGAAAAGAACAATACATGGAAACTCGTTCCTCTACCCGATGGAAAAAAAGCAGTAGGATGCAAATGGGTTTTCTCAATAAAATACAAGGCTGATGGAACAATTGATAGGTACAAGGCGAGACTCGTTGCGAAAGGATACACACAATCATATGGCATAGATTATTAAGAAACATTTTCACCAATGGCAAAATTGAACACAGTTAGGGTACTGTTGTCAATCGCTGCAAACTTGGACTGGTCACTTCATCAATTCGATGTGAAAAATGCGTTCCTTCATGGGAACCTTGAGGAAGAACTGTACATGGATATCCCACCAGGCTTTGTTGCCTCTCAAAATGTGGTGTGTAGGTTACAGAGGGCGTTATACGGTTTAAAATAATCACCAAGGGCTTGGTTTGGACGATTTACTTTGGCCATGAAGAAATGTGGTTTCAAGCAAAGCAATTTAGATCATACCTTATTCTTGAAGCAGCGAGGAGAGTTGGTAACTGCTCTTTTAATCTATGTCAATGATATGATAATCACAGGAAATGATAACGAAGAAATTGCAAGCCTCCAAGAACATTTAGCAAGAAAATTCGAGATGAAAAACCTTAGAGGCCTTAAATATTTTTTGGGAATTGAAGTGGCCCGATCAAGTCAGGGGATATTTCTCTCACAAAGGAAATATATTCTTGACCTGTTAGCTGAAACAGGGATGTTTGATTGCAAACCTGCAGACACACCAATAGTCCAAAATCACAAGTTAGGAGAATACCCAGACCAGGTACCTACCAACAAAGAACGATACCAGCGTCTTGTAGGGAAATTGATTTACCTATCACACACAAGGCTGGATATTGCTTATGCTGTGAGTTTGGTAAGCCAATTTATGCATAATCCAAGTGAAGAGCACATGGAATCTGTAGTGCAGATTCTCCGATATTTAAAATCATCTCCAGGGAGAGGGCTCATGTTTAGGAAACATAATCACTTGAATATTGACGGATACTGTCACGACCCAAATCTGAGGCACGTGACCGGCACTGGGGCACAGGAAAGCGTAAGGCTACCGGTGTCCCCAGTCAGCCTAAACAGTAACCTCCCAAAAAGAAAAATAAAGAACATGTGATTATAAAAATATCTCAAATGAATTTCCTTGCTACTCCATCTGCCGACAGGTTATTCAATAATCATCATATCACAATAAAAGATTTCCATAACAGTGCCATAATTATTTACAATAATAGTAATCAATATCATAAACATTGTCGGCAGAGAGTTTATCCACAATATAAGCCAATAGCTTTAGTGATATAATAATCTAACCCCAATACTGTAATTGCAAAAATCTACCATAATATTACAATAACAACATATTACATGTACTCTGTCGAGGAAGGAGACAGAGACCAACGTGATAAAGTTACAACAAGAGGCTCAACCTGTAACCTGAAAAATAACAAGGAGACAGGGGTGAGCGTCTCAACTCAGTGAATGATACTGCTAATATGCAAACCTGGTGAGCCAGATGTAAACAGGTATACATGATATGCAATTATGTCATCCAACATCCAATCATAACAAAGCACGCAAGGATGGAGTTTAGTCCACAGAAGCCACGCTAAAATCCATTTGAGGGAGCCAATCCTCATATAACGGCTCTCTTAATCCAATAACCTATCTCTTATATCCAATCCAAGAGGCCCGGCCGTCACTGGTCTGTACCACGCAGCCTTGACCCGACTGACAGCAGCCCTGGCGATGAGCAGGCCCGGCCAACATCCATCAGTCATAGCTCATCTTCTCATACTCATCATAGCCATATCATATCCCAAAACCTAGGTGGCCTCTGTATCATTCTGTCTCCACCCAACATACACAGAGAATATGCAGCACATACTTAAAATGTCAAATACAACCAGATGTCAAGATAATTGTATATGTATATACATTCCATTACGTGAGCATCATTAAATATATTTGTAAATACACTTAATGCAATGCATGATTAACAGGAAAGTATATTAGAAGTATCACTCACAGTACAGAAGGGCAGAACTGAATGTTCACGGACTGCGGCTGGGGGCGGCCGGAGGCACACTAGGACGATCTATACAGTAAAATAAACAAGATTGTCAGAGTATGAATATACTGACCAGGAAAATACATATTTCCTATATAGACCGTCTAATCTTTCCCAAAGGCTCAATTCTTTCTAACACATCTTACACCTATTAACTGTTAAACAAAACGTAATAATATGCCACAAGCTTGCACAAACTACGAGAAATGCTACTCACCGTAAATTCACTGAAAAACGTGAACGTCGACAGATCGTCACAAACTTACTACCAACGGAATCGCCTTAGCATGAAGAATCTGAAAATATAATCTGTTTCGCCTGTTTCACCAGAATCCACGTCGGCAGTCCGATCGATCACCGAAATTCGACCAATTTCCACATTATCCAAAATTAGTAATTTATATACCAAATTAAAGCTTAGAGGAAGAGGAGTCCGATGGTACCAAAATCACCTTGAACGGACTTCGGAACTGGTCAAAATTTAGCTCGAAAGTTTCTGCCGGCGGACGGTGCGGCGGCGCGTGCGGCAATTGGAGACGGCGGATGGCGGCGATCTTCGGTGGATGGCTTGCTCGACACCCCAGGAACCTTACTAGGTGGCGCGTGTCGAAATCCGGCAGCCGGACAGTGGTCGGACGGCTAACAGTCTCTTTCTCTTCCTTCTCTCTCTCTCTCTCTCTCTCTCTCTCTCTCTTTGTGCTTTTGCTTCCTCCCACTGTCGTCTCTCTCTCTCTCTCTCTATATATATATATTAACAGTTATAATAATAATAATAATAATAATAATAATAATAATAATAATAATAATAATAATAATAATAATAATAATAATAATAATAATAATAATAATAATAATAATAATAATATAGTTTGCCAAAATATTTTATTAAAAACAATTTACTAAATTTAAATTCAACATCATAATAATAATAAATTGGAAGAAGTTGCTATATTAAAATAATTATTTTCTGTCACTATCACAATATTCCAAAATTTATAACTTATAAAAATTCATGATATTACAGATACACTGATGCAGATTGGGCCGGCAGCATCACAGATAGAAGATCCACATCTGGGTATTTCACCTTTGTTGGAGGTAACTTGGTCACTTGGAGAAGTAAGAAGCAAAAGATGGATGCATTATCTAGTGCAGAGGCTGAATTTCGTGGCATGGCTAAAGGACTTTGTGAACTTCTTTGGTTAAGGGAACTATTAAAAGAAATCGGTCACTCATCTGTATCAACTATAAGATTATTTTGTGACAACAAAGCAGCTATAAAAATTGCACAAAATCTAGTTCAACATGACAAGACCAAACATGTTGAAGTAGATCGACATTTTATGAAAGAAAAGATTGAGGTAAAGATAGTTCAATTCCCATTCATAAAATTAGAAGAGCAGCTGGCAGATATCCTTACAAAAGCTATTTCAAGTACGGTATTTTATAGTTCTCTAGACAAGTTGGGCATCGAAGACATCCATGCACCAACTTGAGAGGGAGTGTTGGCATGAGCTGTCACTTAGGATTGATTCTGATTACAATCAATCAATCCCTAAAATCATGTATCACCATTATCTTAGCCTAGAATCATGTATATAGTTGTTTCTTTCCATAGTCAGCAGCCTTGTACTTTTTATAAATAAAGAAAACTTGTATTCAAAAAAGATATGAATAAAAGAATAAAATACAATTTCAACAAATCACAGGGAGAGAGAAAACGCAAGGAGAGAGAAAAAGGCCACTACTTTGCTATTCGTCCATCTCCAGCCACTGAAGCATGACACAGCCCCCACCATTGCAAAGCCCAATCACTAACGACCTTAACACCATTAAATTTGCTGCCAAACATCACTGGAGCAGCTCGTGCGCTCCGCTCAAACCCATCGACTATTGAGAATTTCAAATCCAGATTTCGACCACACCAAGCCTCCATTCCCAGAGATTTTACAATGTTGGAACCATCTCTCCCCCAATTTCAATTCTACCCCCACCAAGTAGCAAAAACTTCACTAGAAAAGGAGACAAAAAACTTGCCCATTGAAAGTTTCAGAAGTAATCACTAAAAGACATAGACATTGACTTTGGTTTGAACTATGGAAGAATGGGAGTTAATAATGGCTCCCTTGAAAGAACCCCAACGCCCCTTACTAGATGATACATTGAGTTTCAATTGTGAACCCAAATTTGATTTTCAATTTTGAAACTCAAAATATAGGTTTCATTATTTTTTCTAATTTAAAGTTTTTAATTTTAATGAATTTTAGAATTTAAAAATAATTTTTTTTATTTTTTTACCATTTAAAAATATTTAAAAATATAAAATAAGTCCCACCTTTGATAATGTAGGGCTTATATAACTTATGGTAAGGTCATATGCTAGCACATGACCCACTTAAGCCCTTATTTGAGCCAAAATGCAAATTAAGGAAGTTGAATGAAATTTTAATTTAGCCCTGATATTTAGCATTTGGAAAAACTTTAGGCCCAAAATTAGATATTCCCTATAGAAGTGTAAATTGTGCTTGATGCTTTGTGTAAAAGTTGCATAGTATCAACCATCAAGAATTGTGTTTTGGTTTTGCATGTTGATCCTATGCCTATGCTGGATTTAGGCACCTAAGTTCTATATTTATATTCTCCTATTTATAGAGAGACTTTTCAAACTCTTATTATGCTTTTGTTAGCTCTTTAGAATAATCATTGTGATTAATTCAAGAAGTAATTCAAATGCTTTCTTTAAACATATGGTCGTGGATTTAAATATCAGCTGTTACATTATGTAATGGAATTTTGGCCTACCATATTATTATCACCGTGAAATAATGGACAAATTTTTTTTGCAAACTTAACGGCCATTATGTAACAGTAACGGTTGCTATGACTATTTTGTAACTATTACAAAATGGCAAGAAAGTTGAAATGTGGCATATTTACTACAAAAAAAAAAAAATCAAAATCATATGCAAAATTACTGTAGACAGCAATAAATACATGTCAACCTGCCTTTTGCAGCAAATTGTCCAAAAATTCAAAAGTATTGGCAGAAAATCCATTATAAAATCCTTTAATCAGTGCTCTTTATCTTAAATTGTTAGGACATAAGTTTTAAATTTCTTTTTCCTGCCATTTGTATAATAATTTCAAAAGAATTAGCTGTTTACTTGCATGTACAGTCCTAAAATAATCCATTATAAGTGTATGTTTTGTTCAAGTTAGTGTGACATAAAATTGCAAACTTCAATTTTTTGCTTCGTTTTATTTACTTGAATTTTTGGCTCTATTTTGTTCAGTTTGCTTTACTTGCTTGAATTTTGTTATTCTCTTTTATTTCTTAAAATCAATGTATGTTTCTTTCAACAATAATTTCACCAAAAATTTCCTAAATTTTTTTTCTAGCAAACTCCATCAAACTCCAACTTCAACTTTAATTTCCTATAACATTTTCCTGTAAATTCCATGAAATTCCTACTTCTATTTTTTGAAAAAAAATTTCCTATTTTAATTTCTAGCAATTTCAGCAAACTCCATCAAATTCCAACTATAAAATATAATGTCCTATAATTAAAAAGTGTCTCATCCATGTGGAGTTAGAGAAAATCCTTCAAAATCTAGTGAATATTTCATGTGGAATTTTGCCCATTCTGAAGAAAAGAATGGCAAAAATTATTTGTGACATTTGTGGTAGAAAAGTAATAGGGGAATAACTCAACTGAAGTAACATTTGGCACGTGTGATGGGTCAAATATCTAACTATCCAAAAGTCACAGTTGTAGTGAGAAAAGATATGGTTAAACTTTTGAAAGATTTTGAAGCTACTAGAATGAGGAAAAAAAAAAGAGAGTACAAGAACTTCAAGATGAAATTTCATGAATGAATGTAGTTGACGACTCAGACAACGAAAAGGACTTAGAGTTACAATTTGCACAACAAGAAAGAATGAGACAATTTGATGAAGACTAATATAGAAGAAGTAGAGGGGTACATTATGAAGTTGCATTAAAACGTGCAGCTGCATTTCAAGAATGGTGTAAAGACTTTACTACATATATGCCTACATCAACATAAGCTTCAAGATTAGCGGTAAAGGAATTAGAGTTGGAGAAGGAAGTAGCTCAAAGAAAGTAGCCAAAACTAAATACAAAATGATTTAAAAGCCAAAAGAATAAACTAATGAAAGCTTTTGGCAACTTTGTGATTCATAATTGATAGTCTTTTTCAATTTTTGATTCACCTTGGACTAGACCCATGCTTATAGCAGTTGCAGAAGTTGGCCATCATATACCTCCACCTAGTCCTTATAAGCTAGCTGAGGTATTTCTTCCAAATGAAGCTAAGTTGATGAAAGATTATATAGCATCATTTTAATCCATATAGAAAGAAAAGGGTGTAATCGTAATGTGCGATGGATGGAGTGGCACAATAAGAATGCATAATATCAACTTTCTAATTTATTCTAATTGTGGACCATTCTTTCACAAATCAGTTGATGCCTCATTTGTGACCAGCAGAGATGCTGAATACTACTTTGGGCTTATAAAACAAGAAGTAGAGGAAATTGGAGTTGAAAAAGTTGTGCAAGTAGTGATAGATAATGAGGCTGCCATGAAGGCTGGTGGGAAGATGTTGACAGATCACTATAAACATTTGTACTGAATAGCTTGTGCTGCTCATTGCATTTATATAATTTAGAAGACTTGGAAAAACTTAAATTTTCAAGCAAGTGATGGACCAAGCAAAAACTATCACCCAATTCATTTATAATTATAATTGGGTGTGAATTACATGCAAAAATTCATAGATGGGAGAGAGCTTCTACGACCTGGCATTACTAAATTTGCCATGAATTTTATTGCTTTCGAGAGCATAGTTCGGAATTGCAATGGATTGCAAAACGTGTTTGAATATGATGTATGGATGATAACAAAATTTGGAAAAGCTATTAGTGGGCCTACTTTTGAAGTGAAACAACTTGTGCTTAGATTGGGAAATTATGGTAGGTCATTTTGGGATAGAGCAAATCAAGTCATAAAAGTTCAAGATTCCTCGTTAAAGTTCTAAGATTGGTAGACGGTGATGAAAAACTCATAATGGGTTTCATATATGAGGCAATGGAGCTAACGAAATTGGCAATTAAGGAGAATTGTAGAAGTTATGCTCAATATTGAAATATCATTGATGAAAGATGGAACTTTTAGTTGCACCATGATTTGCATGCAGTAGGTGATTTCAATCAAACTTTTTTTTTTTTAATTTCATTAAATTAAATGAGATAAATTTAGACATAAAATCATAGATATATGCATGATAATGAGATTAGTACTTGACTTCTTATGGGTGTGAGGACTCCCCGAGCACCAGTCCAGTCTGCCGAGGAATCAAAATACTTTTCGGGAGAAACTTTACGATTGGAACTCATTATGAGTTCAGAAAATTGATTTTTGTAATTTGAAAGTTGTGAAAGTGAGTCGCTACTTTAATTTATTTATTTTAATTGGAAAAATTAAAGAAAACTCAAATTAATTGACTCCAAAAATGCTTTGATTTTATCCTAATGAGAAAGCACTAATCCGCGAGTTACCAAAGAGAGCCCGAGGATCAAGTTTTGGAAATTACACAATTAAGAAAATATGATTTTCTTCAATTTGGCTAGAAGTTGCAAAATAACTCTTAAAAAATGAATTTTCGTGTATGCATGAAGAGGATTAAAATGATGAATGAAACAGATATATATGATAAAATGAAATGAAATGACAGTTGTAAATAAATAAGCAAAATAAATCAGAATTAATTACTACAAATCAAAACAGAATAAAATAAAGAGGATCTTTTCTTTAGCCCTTATGAGTACTAGGAAAATCACACATTCCTTAATTAAGGTAATAAGAATCGGAAATAAAGCATTAATACAAATAAATCAAAGTAAAAGGAAAAAAATGTTATTAAAAAGATTTTGGAGTTGATGCCTTATAGAATGGCAGTTTGTGTATCTTATTGAATAGGAATCAAACCCTACGCAGTTCTTCCTTCTTGCAAAAGAGGGGTTTAGAAAAAATGTTGATTTGGTTATTAATTTAATTCTGATTTTTAAATTATTAGATTTTAGATCCTTTCTGTTTTAGACCTAAAGAAATGCAGGATAGAGAGAATTCTAGATCTGACTTTAAAATTTTAAAAATGGAAAGAAGATTACACATTTGCTTTCCTTGATCTTTGGATGAACGGGGCGAGCTTAACTTCGGGTTTAAGCTTCACTTTGGATTCAAAAACCTTGAAGTTGAATCGTAAATTGAAAAGGTTAGCAAAACAGAATAATAATTGCAAATTAAAAGAATTCAAAACAACAAATTTTAGTATCGAATTTCAAATAGAATTTTAGCACAACAAGTAGAGTAATATAAGAGAGTTTTTGCCTCCAAAACCATCAAATGAGTTTGAAGGATGCTCTATTTATATAGCAGCTAAAAGGGTGCCGCTGGAAGCTGGCGGCGGCACCAGCGGAGTGCCTGCTAGCTGGGTGGCATTTGTAGCACGCCGGCCAGATGGGTGGCACATTGGGCGTGCCGCCCTTGCCACCTGCAGGCTAGGCATGCCGCCCTGCTACCGACACACTAGACGTGCTGCCAAAGTGATGGTGCACTGTCAAACAGCTGGTCCAACCTGTTTTTGCACTGTTTTGGCCATTTTTGGTTCATTTTTTTATTCAATTTGAGCCCGGTTTGATTCTATGTGTTTGTAACTGAAAAGTAGTCGATTGGAGGTGAAAGATTCAGAAAATTTATTTCTCAATAGAGCACTGCCCCCTTGATCCCTGCCTGCTAACTGACTAGCGGGACCACCATATGCGTAGCACACTAATCTTAACAAGTGTCAAGCTGCGGCTGAATCCCAAAAGTGTAATTTTGAGAGTTCACAATGGGATACTATTTAAACCCTCAATACCAATATGGACAATATGACATTCAAAATGATAGAGAAGTCTATAATGCATTAAAAAAGGTCATTATAAGGATAAAGCCAAACGAGAAGAACAAAGTTATTGCACTAAATGAAGTAAGTATTTGTGTTTACTTAATTAAACAAGTAGTTGCATGAAAAGATAATTAAACATATAATGTATAACTTATGCTATTTGATGGTGTAGTTATTTCTTTTTTGTGACAAAAGGGAAAGCTTTGGTACCTCATTGGCACAAAGAGCTATTAAATTTATTGATCTCGGTGAATAACTCTTCGATTAATACAAATACATAATACACAAATACTTTATCCAATTTAGGAACTAACATATTGTACCATCATTGTTTATACTTATATTGTACCATCATTGTTTATACTTTACAGCTGAATGGTGGATCAATTACGGAGCAAGTGCACCTCACCTTCAAGCAATTGCAATTAAAATTTTGAGCTAAACAACATCATCTTCTAACTATGAGAGAAATTGGAGTACATTTTCTCTAATTCACACAAAGATAAGGAATAGATTATGATATCAAAAATTGCATGCTCTTGTCTTTGTACATAAGGCTTAAAAATTAGACATGCAACTAGGAAGGTCAAGAAGAATTGGAAAAGAATTACCAATTAATTTGGATTATATTTTTAAGAAAGATGATCAATTGTCTGGAAGAAAGAGAAAGACCATTGCTTGATGGCGAAACCAATGATTAGTTAAATGAAGAGGATATTTATGCAAATATTGAAAGAGAACGCACAAATGGTGTTGCTGGTACTGGTGGTGGCAATGATGCTGGCAGTGGTAGTGGTGGTAGTGATGGTGGGGGTGGTTTTAGTCATGGTGGGTTGGTGATATTGGTGGACATGGGGTTGGTTCTACTTATTCTTAGGTGAATCAATATCATGATCCTTAGAATATGGATATTGGTGGTTCTTATAATGATCTCCCTCCTTTCCAAATTTATCAAAGGACTTGACATGATGATTCGTCTAATAGAGATAATGATATATCTTTTTTTTTAGACTTATCATTAGAGACATGGTGGAAATAGTCGTGATGCATCAAATAGAGAAAAAGAAATTATAGAACCACAGTTTGAAGGATTTACCTATAATCCATATTACGTTCCTAGTGTTGATTGCTCAAATAACACTATTAGTTCTTCAAGCAATTATGCATATACTTCTAATTATACACCATATGTGCCACCTTCATAATATGATTTGAATTATGTCACTCCTAAGAGCTCATCATCAAGCAAACCTCTGTATTCAGGTCAAGTTGAGCAGCTTGATCCAAAATGTTCTTTGTTCTACTACCCACCACAACAATACAATCAGTATTCAAAATTATATGTTGGGGATCAAAATTCTCAAAATCGAGATGGGAATAACACTCAATATCCTTCTAGGCACTCTTTATGGTATTAATAATGTAATAACCATATCTTGGACATTGTTTTTTATAGTTGTAACTAGGAACATTACTCATTGTATTAAATTATTAATTTTGGTCAAAAATTAAATATGTTAAAATTTTATTAATAGAGTATTATACTTATTAATTAGTTATAACTCTTAAATTTTGTGATTTATTTCATTATTTTTTATTTTGTAATTTTTTTGGATAAAATTACATATCCGTTAATTGTTATCGTTACATTATAATCACGGCGATTCCCATATCGTTACACGCAACCGTGATTTAAATCTATGCATATGGTTGTGGCCTTTCATTCTCAAATAAAATAAAATTAAATTAGTCTTCAACTCGATTGTATAATTAAATAATCCAATTGGTTTCAATAAAAATTTACCCAAAAAAATTAAAAAATTTAATTAATTCTAATAAAAATTAACACTAGATTGATAATTCAGTACAATAAATTTAAGAATCAATTTGACATTCTGACATTCTAATTAATGATAAAATTTCATTCAATTATAACTTGACACATATTTGGTACTAAATTTTAAAATTACAGAACAATTGATGAAAAAGATACAATTGAAGAAGTGCATAAGGATTGAAATAAGATTTGGCAATTAGGCCAGTAAAAGTGATTAACGAAAAAACTACAGGAAAAATGGAAACAAAAAATCATATACTTCCACATAAAAATAGTTGCCTCTTTGATCCCAACTGCAAAGGGGTAAATTTGTTTGCAGTTGAGATGATCATAATGAATCCTCCAAGGGATTACTAAACCAATCAAATTCCAAGAAAATATTAACTCATTTCTTCTTTTATTGCCATAAGACCACAAGTAGAAGAATTCTTGCGCAAATTCTCATCATATAAGAATTTTTCATATCTCAAACCTTCAACCACAAAAGGGGAACGATGACATAAAATAACCACAGATGCTCATGTTCATTCCATTAAAAATATATAAGACAACAATCAATACAACAGTAGGCACCACAGAAGCACCAACTTTTAACCCATTTAACCATTCAGAGATGTCATTTATCAACTTTCATCATCCAGCATTGAAGCAATTATGTCATAGAAACTAATTGCAGAAAAACAATTCATATTAGTCATACGAAACCATTCATACTAATAGTTTTTATATTCTCTTAAAGAACAACAGAAGAACCAAACACATCTACCATAGCTGCAGTAAGACAAAGACATTCTTCAATACCATGCTCCACGAACAGAATGTACATCCTTATTCTGATCTTAGCGTGCTTCATATTGAACAACTGCAAGAAGCAAATTCTTTTCATGTTAAACAAAATATTCAAAAGAATGGAGGGAGGTCTCTATTTATGGTATATAAAAGCTACATGAGAGACAAGTGCTAGATGATTAAATCAGTTTTGACACATCTGGATTGTAAAAGCATACAAGCCTTGCAATGCAAATAAAATATCTGCTACTAAAAGTCACAACCAAATGCTAGGTTCTGTAAAGATCTAAAGACTATTCCTTACCCCATTAGGATGATAGGAGAATTTCTAATCAACAGCAAATGGTAAGAAAAAAAATTAACTAAGAATAATTACAATCTAATATCCTATATTAATTATAAAACTGTATCTAAGTCGGAATAAAAGATATTAAAAAACAGAACTGTCAAAATTAATTAACAAAAAAAAAAAAATTGTCTATCCCGATGTTTTTTGTTGACCATATGACCTCATTTACAAGAATAAACTACTTCCCATAAGAATGATATACCACCTAAAACCAGCGCAAAAGTCGAAATTAGTTTAGCTAAGCTGAGAAGAATGCTGTTCTCTCTCTATACAGAGGCCAACAGCCAGATTAAGGGATCATTACTTCATCATCTGAAATTAATTTCACAGAGTAAATCCTTTCAATCAGTACTTATAAAGAAACAATAACATGTTCAATGACCAAAAATTAGGATATGCTAAAAAATTTGGCACAAAACATAAATAAAATCATTCTCAGCTTCAGGTATGTCAAAAGAGATGACAAAAATAATTATCCTCATTCCCAAGAAGTTGAAGTGAGAAAGAGAGAAAGCTAAAATACAAAAGCAGCTCTCAATCTTCATTCTAATTCGCGTTTTACAACTCACATTATACAGCGATTCCTGCACTCTCACGTCTATTCCTCCATTGTTTTATATACTGCAAGAAGTACAGTGTCTCTAAGTATCTACCCAAATCCCCACCAAATTATACCACAAACTGTAAGAATAACCAAGAGTAGTAGATAATCAAATACTAAAGGCAACCGTGGACAAAAGTTTAATCAAATACTAAAGACAACCGTGGGCAAAAGTTAAACAAAATGTCATTGCTACTAGGCATACACTACAAACATTATTTCTTGATACTGCTTTTCTTTTCCTTCTTTTCCTTTTTCTCATTCCTTTACCATCTGTTTCTTCTTCTTCTTCTTTTTTTTTTTTTTTTTTTTGAATAGAAATGCAATATCATTCATTGCTATATTAGACAAACAAGCATACAAGCATGTTTCCCACTGCTGGGAGATTTACAACCTAATCCAGAGGTACTAACAACAATTAACTTCTAAAATTGTTTCCAAACATGCATATAGTCACTTTTTAAACACCTGTTTCTAATATAGTCACTAGCCTTTAGATAAATGAAACCTGCTCACCTTAAGCTTAAATTATCAAATAAGTTTTGCTAATAACTAAAAACCCAAATAAGACTTCAGATACCATGATTTTACAGCGTAGGTCCAACAAAATAACATTAATGATCAAATACAAAAAAAAAAAACCATATAAATTAAACCCACAAACAAAAATAGATCAAATACAAAAATTCACTGGGAAAATAATTATAATAGTTTATCAAAATTAAACTAAAAATAGAAACAGAAATCAGAAGCAAAATCCATAAAGACAAATAACAAAAAAGGTACAAAATTGCATACTTCGGCGGGTGCGTTTCTTGTAGAGAATACGGTAACCGCATTCACGGCACTGGATAACATCGCCTGCCTTTAGAGTATTCTCCATTCCACAATCTGAAACAAATCCCACAAAAACATTAAAATCGTAAAACTTTCTGCCAATTAAAGCCTATGAACAAAGAATCAATCGCACACCTCCACAGATGTAGCTGACTGGCTCTGGTTGAGGATCCATTTGACTAGGGTTTTTCTTCTGCCAAATTCTCAGTTCTGGAGAATACTTGAAGGGCTTTGGCAGTGGAGTTTACTTATATCGGTTTTCAGAACTTTCGAGCCGAGAACCGGCTCCAAAAACTAACCGGTTTTGAAATTAGAGTCTCCAACAAAAACAAATGGTACTATAGATTTTATATTACAATTATACCATGGATATAAAGTTTATATTACAGATTTGGCCCAAAAAAAAAAGGAAAAAAATTTATATTACAGCAATTTGGGCAAATTTTCATTAACGACCCCTAAATTATTGACTGAATAATATTATAGTTTTTAAATTTCAATTTATAATAGTAAACTCTTTAAATTTTAATTTCAGTAATATCATAATTTTTGTATTTTAGTTTATATTTTATGAAGTCAAATTAAATTTTATAAAATATATATATGATGAAAAATAAATAAATTTAAATGCTTTATAATCATTATTGGAGGAAATTGAGATTTTCCTTAGATAAAAAGAATTAATATTAATTATTTTTTTACTTGTATTTTTATGATTGATTATCATTATCATAGGAAATTGAGTTTTTTCTTGAATAAAATGAATTAGTATTAATTATTTTTTATTTTCAAAGAACTATATATATATATATATATATATATATATATATATATATATATATATATATATATATATCAAATCGACTAATCGAATAAAACCAAAATGAAGTTTTTTGGTTCTATTCAATTTGATTTTGGATGGTTTGAATAAAAAGAGATTTCAAATTTTCAGTTTTTTTTTATTTTAGTTTAATTTTGATTTAAACCGACTGTATGCTCAACCATACTTTAATATTTATACCTTTTTTTTTTTTTTTTACTTTAATGTATATCTTTTTACACTTTCTTTCTTTTTAATAAATATCTTTTTACACATATTAAATATTAATATGTATTTTACATTTTTTCCCTTTAAAATATATTTTTGCACATATTATATAAATACTCTTTTAAAGAGTTTTTGAACTAACCACACACACACACACACACACACACACACACATATATATATATATATATATATATATATATATATATATATATATATATATATATATATATATATCAAAAGTATATTATCAGTATATAAAAAAAAACAGTAACATTTTCTAAATCTAAAAAGATATTTTTGAAAAAATGTAAAAAAAATATTTGGTATAATTTCCTATTAATAAAACAAAATCAAAGTAATCGAGTATGTTATATAGGATCTTGATATTTTTTTTTTAGAAATAAAAATAAATATATGTGCTATTTTTTTTTTAAATGAACTTTTAGTTAGTTTTTAACTTGTTAACCATAAAATATTTTTTTTAATAAGTTTGGACAAACTATATATATATATATATATATATATATATATATATATATATATATATATATATATATATATATATATATATATATATATATATAAAACCCTAAAATTCATCATAGTTAGCACTATAATTCATGATATTGTTTCAAAATTAATATTTTTAGCCCTTAAAATTTGTTAACAGTCAACTCTTTAGTTATTGTTTATAACATTATTAAATTTATATTACATTTTTATCCTTAACATTTTCTTTATATAAGATTTTCATCTCCAAAGTTTTAAATATAATATAGACTTTAATTCTTAAATTATTTTTTAATATAGTTCTGATCTATTATATTATATAATACTTTAGTTCCTCAAAATCTTACACTCTTATTAAATTAGTAGCTTAGGAACTACAAGTATTAATCTTGAAACAACATAATTAAATAATTATATTCAAATTTTAGATATGCTATAGTAATTTATCTATTTTGTTTTAATAAAAAAAAAGTAATTTTAGACTTGTACACATGTAAGTTTATAGATGGATAAGTGTTAAAATTTCATTTGTTCATAATTAATTAGTTTATACTAAGTCTAATACCCACTTGCTTGTAAATTTTTTATAAATTTTTTTATTATTTGATGTGTTATTCATTTTCTAATAGAATTTATGTTATATTTGATTCATGAAATAGTTAAGAAATAGAATAACTATTTCATGTGGAATAGTTATTCTAAGTTTTAATTTAAATTTTAGACAAAGAATACTAATTGTATATAATAATAATTTCACAAATTTTATAAAATATATATTTTACAAAAAAGTAAAGAATTGGTATTCTTTAGATTATAGAATAGAGCATTTTCATTTTTACTCTTAAAAAAAATATTGGTAAGTCTAAGCTTATCATTGTTGCATTTTTTTTTAGATTTTATTTTTATTTTTTAAATTTTAAGTCAAATAAAAAATTTATTTATTATACATTTCAGTTATTTCTTGAATAAAATTTGGTAAAATTATATTTAATTTTAATATTAATAATGAAATTAATTTATAAGAATATTATAGTCATTTATATGAATATAATAGTTATTCTATACTATAAATCAAATTATGAAATTGGAATAATTATTATATTCCTATCCTATTTTATTCATCAAGAATAATTATTTTATTCTTTATATATTTTATTTTGCGGATCAAACATAACCCTAGAAAGATAAGAAAAAGGATAAATATACTACTTCTTGTTATATTAAAAATTACTATAAATTTAAAGTGCAATGACTTGCTATAAATATCTTAAAAAATTAAAATTGCTCTATATTCAAAATAATTGACAATATATATACGCTATATAAAAGAATCTATATTCTCATGAGAATTTTCCACACCCAAGGATGGAAATACAATATTGAATGGAAATGGCAATAAGTCCCACACGTTAAGGTATTTAATTTTTAGGGATAAAGAATTCTTATATAATATTATATATAAATTATAAAGTATGGCATTCTAATTTTTAAACCACAACAATATTTGATAGACTGTAATGGAGTCTAATATAATATAATTTAATATACTTTTAGTATAATATATTTATATTAAAAATATATTTAATTATATTATATTGTATTTATTACGATTTATTAAACATTAAAATATAATCTTCATTGAAAAATAAGAGAAATTACAAAAAAAAAAAAAAGAAAAAGAAAAATAAATTACAATTCAATTCAACCAATATGAAATAATCCATTAATTAGTACGTTGCAATTAATGAAACCATAACAATACATACATAATCAAATATACAATTTCCATTACTTTGGCTAAAAGATGGTTAACTTATCATCCTTACAAGCCATGTTATACAATTATCTCGCACCAATTAAATTAATTAAGAAAATAAACACGATTAACAAATAAAAAAAAAATACAAGCAATTAATTATGCAAAATAATATTTTTCCTTTTTAATTATTGCTTAAGATGAGAAATAGTATTATTGTTCTTCACTTGGTGAGAATAATTAGTACCATTGCCAAACGTTGAACCACTAGCCATAGAAGGAGAATTTGCCGAACGTTTTCTCAAGCTATTTGACCGGAGATAATCAAGACCGGACCGATGCTCTAAAAACTCCATATTAGGCTGCTGAAACTCCGATCTGGTTCGCCGATGAGACGAGCCATTAAACGAGTCACCACCTCCGACTAACAAATGGTAGCTACGGCTTGAATCAGCAGAGAAAGACCTATAGCTATTGTGATGAGGCTTTTGTTTCTTCATTGCATGGAGAAGATATGGAATTAAACCTTCCATAATCTCTTGGTAATTATTATTATTATTGATAAATGATAATAATTGATGAAACCTTGCAGATTTTGAATGAGGATTTGATTTGGGTTTTGTATATGATTGTGACAATGTAACCATTTTTATAGTAGCAAACCAGCAATATGGATGAGGAAGGAAGTTTCAAAAGGAATTGTTAGATTAATTGATCACTGGTCAAAGAGATTATCCATAATTGTCAAATTAGACTTTCATTGAACAATATCTTTTGCCTAATGTTAAACAGCTAGGCAGCACATTAATTACTTGATGTATATCACCTAAACATCACGTGTTAGACTTACAAATGTGATATAAATCAATATAAATATTTATTTTCTGCCACATCAGATTTTTATTTTAAAAAATAGCTCTTATTATTTAAATTGAATCCGATCCAACAATAAAACTTCTTCAAAAAATCGAGAAATTACAAAAGATATATAGAGATAAGAGGAAGATTGTGTCGTATTTAACTAACTTATGAGCAGGTATATTCACTTGTCTTTTTATAAAAGATATAGAATTTAACTCTTTTTTTTCTTATTTTTTAATCAATAAAAATTATAAATTTACAATTTTTTTTTGCCAAAATAAATTTACATTTTAACGGTGAAAAAAATTTTATTTTAAAATTATATTATATAAGAACTATACTAATTCCCTTTTTTTTTTTTTTTTACCAAATCAATCCTCCTTTCCTATACAATAAAAGGTAAACATTTATATATTGATGCATTCATTTATACAAAAAAGTAAAATAATTTTCTTCTATAATTTGAATTGGATAGATTTTTAACTAATAACATAGAAAATATATGATCAAAAATATAAATCCTTTCCATACCTCTAAGTGTATGAAGGCAACATCGCTTAGCATGTATGCCCAATTTTATACAGGAAAAATGAGTACCATTCCTATCTTTATCAATTTAAATTTTTAAGTTATGTTTTTCATTTTGTCCCCTTGAATTTTTATATATTTCATATTTATACATTTAAATTTTTATTTTTTTATATTTGTCCACCTAAATTTTTATTTTTATCTCTAGTTATGAATTTTCGGCCCTTAAACTAAAATCTTGAGTCCATTTGTGCCCACTTTATTGATTGATGGATTTACGTCTTGAGATTTTATAAATTTTGGTATTGAAACATAAATAATTTTATTTATTTTATCATATCAAATATAAATCTTAATTTTCTACTATATATGCCAAAAATATAAATGATACATTTGGTTTGACCATAAAAAAAAAAAAAAAAAAAAGGGAAATTCAGCCATCACATATAGTTTGATTGTTTTTTTCTATCTTGTTTTATAGATATGAGAAGTGTGAGATCTCATATTCGAGTTTCCTATATTATAAATTATCATCACCAATTTGATGAGAAATATTAAAAAAAAAGGATACAATTAAATTCTTTAGTATTAAAAAAAAGGAAATTCAAAATTTGCTAAAAATATATAACGTCAGCCCTTTTGTCATTTGGGTTGACTGTGACTTTATTTTGCAATATAAAATTTCACTTATTAAATTCTCAAGATTTTGATTATACAATGGAAATCACTTGGCAAAGCAAAGACAGGCATAGAAAAAATTATTAAAATTTGATAATGGTTAGGTCCCTTCAGCCCTCGTTTAGTCAAAGTTAACGAATACAAATTTGAGTAAGTTTGTTGATCTCTGCTGGTTTTGGAAAATTTGTAGTATGGTGTTTGAACTTTTTAAAATATGTTTTTTTTTTAGCGTATGGATAATTTTTTTAGTTCGATGAATTAATTTTTAAATATAATTTTATATAAATATTTTAATTTTTTTATTATTGTAATTTTTATCCCTCTTGATTTGCAATTCTATACTTTCATTTAAATATTTATTTTGATATTCAACAATTTAGAAATTTTTCTTATATATATATATATATATATATATATATATATATATATATATATATATATGTATATATTCAATTTTAGAAATTTTAGGATTATAAATTAGCATTTTAGTTAAAAAACTGTTAAAAACACGTGTATAAAATTATTTTTAAAAATTTGAGAAATTTATTAAATAAAAAAATTGTCCAAATAGTATTATAATAAATTTAAAAAAATTCAGATATTAACGATATGACTTTTCCGTTGATTTTTCCAGTTTGATTGTTGAGTGAAGCTTTATTCTGGAAAAAAAAAATAATAATAATTTTGACTTTCCATATGAGTCCGTTGTATTTGACCTAAGAAAAATGCTTATCCATTTATGCGGCTCTACGCGTTGTTTTATGGTTATCTTTTTCTCTTTTTCTTTACCCACTAAGTGGAAACTTACTGATTTATATAGAAATTTTGTATAGAGAATTATTAGGGTTTGTTGATACAAATTAGAATCGGAATTCAACTAAAATATGATTTCAAAATCTTATCCTTCGCCAACAAAAAAAAAAAAGATTTCAAAATCTTAGAGATCTACTATTTTCATCAAGTTTATATTTTAAATAATTAAATAAAATTTATTAATTAGATTAATAATTATACTTAAAAATATATACTATATAAAAAATTTAAATTATTTATATACCAAAATAAAAAAATAAAATCTTACTTTTCAAATAAAATTCTATTCTTAATTCTTTGATGTACTAAACATTCTCTCAGTGAATTACTAATTGTACAAAGCAGAAGTATTTTAGACATTAATCTCTCACTTAGCATAACAAAGAGAGAGGAAATCTATGAATTGTTCAAAGTCTCACATGAATTATAATATTTTACTTTAAAGGTGGTTGAATTTTGTAATTTTCAAACCCAACGAATAAGATCATGTAAATTTATGGAATAAAAAATTTAAAATTTTAATTCTATAAATTTTAAAATTCCCTATCCAAACAACATTAGTTTAATTAGTTATCATTGTAAGTGTTTTAACTTAGCATGTAGTACAAATAAACTAGACAGAATATGAGGATCGATTATATTTAAATTCTTACATGTGTCAAGTTGTATTAACATATAGTTATAGATATGATAGAACGTACGAGTACAAAAATTAAAGTGTAGAGTTGCACTATAATAAATTATCGATTTATTTATCTGTTTACCGACAAAATATCAGTTGGTAAATGTGAATAAACGGTCAATAAAATATATTATCGACAGAATCAAAAGCTTGGTATAACCCTTTTTGATAAAAATATCACCGATCGAATTTCTTATTGGTTAGTAAATGGATAACTTTAGTTGATAAATCTATTTTTAAGAATATATTAAAAAGTGATGTCCGTTGGCAATCGGTTGATATTTTTATCAAATGTAATATTAAATAAATATTATTGGTCGGCAAATTTTTTTAGAATATTAAAAAAAAATTTCAGTTGGTAAACGGTTGGTAAATTGATTAAAAAAATTAAAATATTATTTATATTTGGTTGGTAGATCAGTTGATAAAGGATGACTTTTATTTTTTATATATTTTAAAAATATGAATATTAAGTGTACTAAATTATAAACAAAATGCAAATGTTATATAATAAATTATAATAAAAAATATAATTCAATAAAATTAAAATCATATATTTTTATAAAAAAAAGGGTAAAGTAGCATTCACATGTATTCAAGAAAAAAAAAAAAGAAAATCATAAATTTTAATCTAAATCTACATTGTTGTCCGTATCTAGATCCACGATGTAGTCATTCTCATCATCACTAGAGATATGAGTAGGATGAGGTGGAGGAGGAGGGGGATGAACAACATCAATCTATAGATGAAGTGGGGGAGGAACAACAACAGGCTGCATATGAGGTAAAATAAAAAACCCAGACTATTGTGCTAAGGCTCGTAAAGAGATCCCCTATCTGCTGTTGCAATTGCTCCTCCATCTATTGCTGTATCTATATATGTATCTCTCTGACTGCCTCTTAAACTCATTTGTCTATCTCCTTCTACATCTGCTCAGCTGTAGGAGATGGTGGTGGTGTGGAGTAAAAGATGAACTGGCACTGAGATCTCCACAATATCTACGTGCCTGTGAATTGATCCCCTATAGCTTCCCCTTCTTGAATTTCCTGATAGCCTTGAGATATAAATCCTTCTCATCTATAAGTGTGGGCTCATTGGATCTAGGAGATGCCTTGGACATACACTCATGGAGGTTTGTAATATCCTCATGCATTTTATACAATAAAAATCATTAACATAATAGCTCAAAATTATATTTTGCATTTTAATTTTAATTTGAAGTAAACTTTATTACTTACATGAATCTGTTGTGATTGCAAGTTAATAAAAGTCTTCCCAGCATACTTCTTCATGTATGTGTACACGAAGAGCTCGATAGGATCAACTTCTTGAGCCAACTGGCGAGCCTATTAAGAATTACTTACTAATCCCCTAGCATGCTCCTCATGAGGTATAGATCCTCTAGTGTGCTTAAACACACCAGAAGCTAGGCCCGCTTTCTCTAACTTCCTATTCTTGGCAACCTGCTAGGATATCTTCTTATGCTCGGCAGATGCCTAATGCTTTTGTAGTTGCTCCCATGTGTTGTAGGCATCCAAGTATCATTTTTTTTCTACGCCTCGTAAAGAAGATCCTTATACCTTTTTGCATTAAAAAATAGTATAACATTTAGTATATCCTATAGCTAAAAACAAATCATTAATTAAATATTCATTATACACTGGAGTTGTATACTTATTATTAAATATTATTTATATATCTTGAATTATTGCCAATAGTATTCCTTGGTCTGCTCTGGCACTCTCTTCCACGTGATACCAGCTAGATTAAGATTGGTCTTGAATATCTTTGTTATCTTCGTCATAGTGCCAATTAGTTGCAGACTGCAAAAACATTAAATGTTAGTTACAAATATTATAAGTAATATAATGATTTAAGAAATGCAAATAAGAAAGATTTGATATGCACACCTGCCATCCTCCAAAGTGACTATAGGTCTATGAACAGGATAATGGTGTGTCCATCATTAGCATTGTCAGTATCAGCTTCAGCAGCAGGCCTAGATGTAGATGGACTAGAAGGATGTAGTCCACAAGCAGAAGAAGAAGGTAGGACAATGGAAAAAGAAGGTAGGGCAGTGGAAGGAGAAGTTGGAGTAGTAAAAATAGGGAAGGTCGCGTGGGAGAGGGAATCGATGGCAGGTTGTATGAATGATGTGGTGTCAGTAGGAAGCTTGGAAAATGTAGGTGTAAAAGTGGCAAAGGGGTAGAGGTGCAGAAGAAGCAGATGAAAGTGGGGGTCGATATATAAGTAGTTGACTTACTGGAGGTGTACCCCAACCACGAACAGTATGCCATTCATGACCTCGACCTCCTTTAGTCGCATCATCTCCAGTACCCACACACATCTCGACATCTATTATATATGGTATAAATATTTTACATAGGATATATTATATGTGACCACATAAAAAAAAATATAAGAGTAACAACATATATATTAAAACAAAAAAATTACAACAACATCTTTATATAATTTTCAGTATTCAAATGCACACTTTAAGTAGAAAATTACAATTATTCAAAATCAATTTTTTCTACATTATTTTCATAATAATATCATCCTTTGATTCAGATTCTAATTCAAACTCATATTCATCATCTAAATCATTATCTTCTTCTTCTAGATCAACAGATGACTCATTCAGATCATTTAAAAATTCAGGTGGCCCGTAATTATTAATTTCAATGCAATGCAAATTAACATCATCTTCTTAAAATGCTTTTTTAGATGATGTCTTAATATGTGACTCATCCTTAATCCGTACAACTGATCTAGCTTTAACCTTACACAATGCCCACCAATCAGCTTTATCTCATCATAAAGAGGGATAAAGAATATAATACATTTGACAAGCCTGCATTGTTAATATAAATAGGTTGATTTCAACAAGATTATAATGCTCGTGAACTTTCATTCCTAAATTTGGTGTTGGATCAAACCATTCACATTTGAATAACATCATTTTCTTAATTGGAAGTGCAGGATATTCTAGTTACATTATCTTGATTGATCGATCATAGTAGTTATATGCGTTCTCGTTGTAGTTTGAATGCTTTATGCAAACCCCACTATTGATTAATGATCTATCAGAACTATGTTTTTTTGTATGAAACTTGTATCCATTCACAAAATAAATAGGATACATTGTGATAGACCGTAGTGAATTTGTAGCAAAGTCAACAATGAATTGATTTGTAATACTATTTGTAGTATCATTAGCCTATAAGTTAAAAAAAATCTAAACTAAATCATTTTCAGCATGTGAAAATTAAAATATCAAATCTATTAAAGATATGACTTTATACTCGGATATGACTTGAACCAGCTAGAAAAATCTATCTCCAATCTTGCATCTATATCATCTGTTAAAATATTTAGGATATTTTGCTTCAATATTTTAATATATATACTTCACGAAATAGGAAATGAACGAGTATGAATCAGACAATCTAAACAATCATTGATAATTACATTAAGTAGAAGTTATAGAATTTTAACTTTCTCGACATATTTTACTACTTTAGGATAGAATTTTAACTTACTCGACATATTCTACTACTTTAGGACAATTAAGAAGAATACAAGACTGAGCTGCCTTATATTTTGAGTTCATCATTATTCTTGTTTTAGGTCGATCAAATGGTTTATCTGATGAGTGAATATTGACAAATTTCCTAGGATATTATCTCTTTTAGTCATTCCGCCATCATCATTACGAGATACTCTTAGATGCCTTATACATACATGGGGTTCAAAATAGTAAGAGCAGAATGATGATGCTTCCTCAATTAAGTATCCATTGCAAATTGACCCTTCAACTCTCAATTTAGTCTTGACATTATGTTTCAAATGACAAAAAAATCTACAAAAGAAATATTTTATAGGACTACAATATAAATTTATTTGGAAATGATTAAATGAATTTAAATGAAAAAGAGAATTAAGAATTTACCCCTTAAATGAATACATCTATCAGTACTAAACGGGTCCTGCTATCCGAGCCTTATATGATAGATGCACTGGTAGATGCTCCATTGAGTCAAATAAACTTGGGGGAAAAATCCATTCTAATTTATGTAGGATAAATGGAATGTCTTATCCAAGCCTTGCAATGTCATCCTCCCTAATCATCTTTGAAGTCAGTTCCTTGAAAAATAAACTCAACTCTGTCAATGGTTTCCAAACATCCATTGGTAAAAGCTCATGAAAGTAATAGGGAGTGATCATTGCATAAAAACATGATAGTCACGGCTCTTCATTCCAAACAACTTGAACTTCTGCATATTAACACATTTGCCTATGTTGGATACATACCCATTTGGAATTCTGAGATTTTTTAGCCATTCACATAATATCTATTTAGTTTGCTTATCCAATGCATACTTAACTTTTGGAGACCTCTTAATTGCTTCATCGATCTCTAACTCTAGACGATTGCAGAATTATTTTAGGTCTTCTCTTGATTTGGCATTATTTTTTATTTTTCCTTTGATGTTCATCACCGTATTGAAAATATTCTCGAAACACATTCTTTTCGATGTGCATGACATCTAAATTATGCCTTATCAAATTGGTATTCTAGTGCGACAAATCGTAGAATATACTATTGTTCTTTGACCCAAAACTGCCCCTCATTGCAATATGAGCATTCACAAATTCCCACTAAAAATCTGTCATTTTCATTAATCTCAAACTAGTGATTTCCTCCAATATCTCTATACCAAACTATATGGTTAGGGCTGAGTAATGAACTATGTGATTCTTAATAAAAAATGTCTTGTTCAGTCTAAGTGGATGGTCAAAAGGTAAGAATTTACGGTGAAAGTCAAATCATGATTGCTTATCCCCCTTAGGAAGAGCAAAAGTGTTCATGTTTTCATGTAATATAGGCATGCATGTCTATTTTGAGTACTCCATCCAGACAATATACTAAATGTAAGAAAATCACTGATGGTCCACATCAAAGCAGCGTGCATATGAAAATTCTACTTCATTGATACATCATATATTTGCACCCCAATTTCCCACAACTGTCTCAATTTCGCAATCAGAGGCTATAAAAAGACATCTAACTTTTGTTTGGAATTATTTAGCCTGAGGACTATTATAGAAAGAAATAGGAATTCCTCTTTCATATACATCCTAGGTGGCAGATTATATGGGGTGACAATAATTGGCCAAGATGAATACTATTGTCCAAATTAACTAAAAGATTGAAAACCACTAATGCATAATTCCAAACGGACATTGCAAATTTCAAAAGTAAACATTAGATTCACCCGATTAAAATGATTCCAAGCTTTAGAATCTAAACAGTATTACATTACACCCTCTTCCTCCTCAAGCTCAGAATGCCATCTCATATGCTTGGCAGTTGACTCAGATGCATACAGCCTCTGTAGTCTCGGAGTCAGTGGAAAGTAGAACATTTTCTTATAAGGAACTTTCTTCTTTGACGTATTACCACCTCGACGCCTAGGCTTATATCTAGGAAAATCATAGAACTTGTATGTATTCAAATTACTGTTTTCCCCTTAGTATAACATACAATTGTTCATACAATAGTGAATCTTCTCAACTAGAAGTCCCAATGCCTGCATTAGCTTCTTAGTGCTATAGAAATTTTAAACCATTGTAATATCATAAGGCAATTACTTATTATACCATTGCAATATCTCATCATAACACCTTTCAGATAGATGGTGCTCAAACTTGATATTTAAGACTCGTACTGTAATATGTAATTTCGAATGTTTTTCACAACCAAGTCACAAAGGCTCATTAGTTGTATCTAACATATCATATAGTTTATGAGTCCTGGGATTCGATTCTTCCTCAATTTCTATCTAATCAAATCCCGAACCAGCGACATCCATTAACATATTATGATATGCAGATGGAGAAACAACATAATTAACTTTGTAACGATTTTCATCTGTAGTTAAAGTTCCAGACCTACTAACTTCACCATGCAAATACCAATCATAATAACTCGACACAAAATCCCTTTTTACAAGGTGCAACTTGACGGTATTTGGATCAAAAAATTTCTGATTTTGACATCTATTATGGATACAGACATCCAATCTTGCCCTCAATCATAAACTGAGGCATGAATGTAGCAAATCCAATAAAATGATTAACACCTTCTAAGAATTCCGGATGTAAATATCTATCTTGAAATTTGTAATACATCTAATTTCATGATTAAATCTCGAAAGTTATGAAAAAGATATTATTACATTTCAATCACAGTAAAAAGTTTTCTTATGTGTGTTGGTTTTAATTTTCATTAATTTCCAATAACTAATTCTACCTCTTTATATTTCCAACCCTATAAAGTAAGAACCTAACCTATTTAAAAACTCATTGCTCTATAACTATTACTGAAACATTTGAAAGTCATACTGCTGTAGAAATTTCGACAGTATCTCTTTATAGTTCTCCTAGTGCACAAATTGAAAAATGTCATGAAATAAGACATTTTTCAATATGCACTAAGAAAACATATAGAAGATGATACCAAAATTTAAAGCAATAGTATGAAATCGAATGATACAGCAAGCTATATAGATGATGAAATCTCTAAACTATTCACTTTAGATAATTTTGTATCCTCTCATCATCCAATGGGAAGGACATCAAATGGGTATCTATAGGTGTGTCTAAATTTTATTAATGCTTTTTAATTAATTGTATTTTTAGGCGTTTGATTGTGCAACGTCCAAAAATACAATTAATAATAAATTAATATGCAAACTAACATAAATAATAACTATAAATTTATTAAAAAATATGGAAATTTAATTACACATCAATTTAAAAAATAATGCACAAATTCAATAAAATACATAATTTTATTTTCAAAGAAATTAATAAAAAGATTACAAAATTAAATAAAAATTACATTAATTTAATAATCTCAAAAATAATTTCCATTAAATTTTCATTAAAATAACAAACATTAATTTAATACCACATAAATTAATCTATAAAGTAATTATACATGCCAATAAGTTATAAATTATATCATAATTAAATATACATGCTAATAAATTATAATTTAATTATACATGCCCCAATATTTTACATGCCAATTAATTATAAATTACGTGTCAAATTATAAAAGATCATTAAATTTAAATGCACATTTATTCAAATTCTAGATATACATATAATAAATAAAATTTTTATATGATTCGCAAGTTACTTAAAAAAATTTACATATCTACCTCTTGTTACTCAGAAAACAAGCTATCATACTGGGTCAAATTTTCAAATAAACTGAAATTACAATTGTAAGTAATTAAAATAATAAATTAATAAATTATAAACTAAAAACATCAAATATAACTAAATGCACAATATTATATTATCAATCCACATAAATCACATTAGAACATGATGATTTAATAAAAGCTTGTATAAATTTATTAAAAAATACAGAAATTTAATTACACATCAATTTAAAAAATAATGCACAAATTCAATAAAATACATAATTTTATTTTCAAAGAAATTAATAAAAATTAATAAAAAGAAATTAATAAAATAGGTAGAGTGTAGAGCGGATTAATATATAATAGGTTTAGAGGGATATCGAGCTAACTATAACCAGAATGACTAGAATTAATTATTCGGATAGTTGGTCTCACCACATATAAGTATTGAATATTTTTTTTCACCTATTTTGCATATGAGGCTTTTTGTAACAATTCCCTCAAGTGCAACTTGAACACTCAATTGATATTTAGCAGCAACTTCGGACTAGGCAGCTAGGCTTAGACATCCATATTGGAAATCGAAAAATTAAGAAACTGAGTCAAACCTACTCTGATACCATATTAATTTTTTATTTAAGGGAATTGAGAACTGAAGAATCAAGAAATTGAGCCAAATATGCTATGATATCATAATATTTTTTTTATTTAAGGGGTTAAATTCAAAGATAAATAGATAGAATGTAGAGCAATTCACAATAATGAGTTTAAAAAAAATATTAGAGTAACTACAACCAAAATAACTAAAATTAACCATTTAGATATAAGTTGTTCTATCACATATAAACTCTGAGAGCTTGTTTGGTTACCAGCGATGTAAGAATGAGATTAACAATAATTCAATCGAAATGAGATTATGAGAATATAATTGGAATGTAAATCCTTATATTATATTTGGTAAGCAAAATATGAGAATGAGAATAAAATTATCACAATATATTTCACTCTTGCTTTCTAAATTTTTATTTCCATCTTTTTTATTCTCACTAATTTTCATGTATCTTTAAGAATAAAAAGTCAGAAATATTTTAATTTTATTTCAGATCTTTTATTTCAATGCTTATTATTCCGATTTACCAAAAAATACAAATTTCAGAATAAATATTTTATTTCTGTTTCAATTTTATTGTTTCAGCTAACTAAATAAAACCAGAATATTTTCATCCACTTTTAATATGAGAGTTTCTCTAACATCTATGAAAAATTATTATGTTTGTTATAAAATAATATATAATATTATCAATCGAGTCCGCCTAATTAATCTTTTTTTTTAGTGCATGTGAGAAATTTTTTTTCTAAAATTTATAATTTCCAATGATTATTATCATGTAAATTTTCAAAAATTTTATGAAATTTATTAAAAGAGCATAACATTCTTTTATGCATATATAGTTTATAATATTATCATTTTGATTCATTTAATTTATCCTAAATTTAAAGACATAATATAATAATATTTTCTAAATAGAAAGTAAATAGAGATACAACACACTTTTTTTTTTTTTTTTTAATAAACACTCTTTGTTTAGAATATTTAAAGAGTGACATTAATTAGATTAATAAAGTCAAAATTAGAATGCCCAATCTCAAAAAAGAAAAAAAATATTAGAGAGTAAAAGTGATAAAGAGCTAAGTATTGACTATGTTAGCTTTTCAAATGTCAATTTTGTTGAAGACCATTTATGCCACGGCTATAAAAATTGATAACTACGAACAATTAATCAAATTATATTTAACAAAGTGTGTGGTCCACTGGAAATTAGCTTCGACTTAGGAGTCAAAGTAGAATTGTACCAAAATTAAGAACAGTAGTATTATTCTCAAATTTACAATCGAGATACTAGATATATATATATATAAAGGGAAAGCATCGAAGTTTGGTGGTATGAGTTATTCAATATATTCAATTAACAATCATTCTCCATAAGTAATTCTACTCCAAAAATATGACTATAGAGAACAGCTGTAACAGCTATATGTACAATAATATTACCTATCTTTATCTTAATAGAACCTCTAAACCATTGGTATATAAACTCTCCAAAAAGTTAAGGTAAAGAAAGATTGAAGAGAACATATTTATTACGTATTAGACATTATTACAACAATTTCATAACTTTTCCACCATTCAAAACTGTAGATTTAGCGACTATAATTAACGACTAGCAACTATTAGTCGCTAATTAGCGATTAATTGGCAATTAAATTAAGAAGATGGAAAAAATATTGTAGATTTGCAAGCAATTTGCAACAAACTAGTTGCTATAAATAGTGCCAAAAAATGGGGGGACATTTAGCTACTAAAAGCTAATAGTGAATTATTTGTTAATTGGCGACTATGATGCTGGTAATTGCCAAGAAGAGACTGAAAACAGGAGGGAAATATAAATATAATGGCGGGAAGGATCCAACGATGGCAGTAATGGCTATGTAGTGATTATATTTAGTGACTAGCCAAACTTGATTTAATTGAATGGCAGCCTTATATGTTGTTTTTAGGTTAAGTGACTAGGTTTAGCTACTACATGTAGTAGCTAAAGTTTTAGGGTTAAAATCCCATATGTTTTCTTTTTCTTTCATCTTTTTTTCTCTATATCTTTTTCTCTCTCTCTATCTCAAACACCCAGCCGCATTCTCTCCAATTCCTCTCACTTCACCATATTCTAGCTGTTCAACATCGTCCGTTCGCCGTTTATCGTCTTCTCCATTTGCTGTATTCGACGACACAAGCTTCTCCGTTTGACTCATCTACATCTTCTACGGCCGTCTTCATCGGTCTACGGAAGAGGTAGGTACAAATTTATTTTTTATTTTATTTATCTTATTTTGATTAAATACAGTTAATTTTAATTTAGTGTTAGCTTTTACAAGTTGTTTGCATGTATGAAAATTTTTGGTAAATGTTAGGATATATAAATTATGAATTTTTATATTTTAATTTACTTATTTTTCTGTCATATATTAGAAAATTTTATATTGAAAAATAATTGTTTAGATAAATTTTAGTTTTAGAGTTTAAATTAATTTACAATTTTCATTAATTAGTTTATTATAATAATTGAATACGATAAATTAAGTTAAAACAATAAATTATAAATATATTAAGTAAAATTTATTTTTAGGTTTTAAATTAATTCAAAATTGGTATACATAGTAATTAATTTATTATAATAATTGAAAAATTAAATTAATTTAAAATAATAAATTATAAAATTATTAGCTAAATTTAGTTTAACATTAATAATATTAATTTAAAAATATTTATGTTAATTAGTTTAATTAGTATAAATAAATAAAATAATATAAAATAATAAATAATATAAAAACTCAAATTATTAGATAATTTATGTTCTAGATTATTGAATTTTATCATTGTTTATTAGATCGTTGAATTTTTTGTGACTTAAATTTGAAGTTGAAATTACACTTGGTGAATATATTGAAAGTGTTTTTTTTTATTTATTTTATTTGTAGGTTGTGTAAATTATTAGGGTATTTTGTAGGTATAGTTGGTACTCTGCCCAATTTTAGTTAGAATATATTGTTAGGGTTAATAGAAAGGAACATATTAATATATTTTAACACATTAAATATGTATGGCTAGTTAGGTGTGACATGGCTTGAGGATCTACTTCAGATCCATTGCAATGTGTTTCAACAAGATCCGGTGGTTCTAGATGCGTTCGGGATTTACCAACAGCCCCTCTTCGTCCTTATGCCCCTCTACCAATTAGTTGTCTATAGGTTAGATAACCCCTCCTCCTCCCTTGATCTTCTTCCTATAGATCCTTTAGTGTGAACTCTTAATTTTACACCTTCCAGTATGTGTTTGAACTTTATAAGCACTTAGACTCAGTGAACAACTTTCAGAAGTCAAAAACTCTCAAAATGGAAAAATCAAAATATTTCTTTTTGACATTTGAACCCTTTTAAATCATTCGAGATTGAGTAATGAGTACAACATAATTGGAATCGTGTAAAATGGACAAGAAACGAGCAAGAACAGGCGAAAATGAACGAAGTGGGCGAAAGTAGGGCCTGTTGCAGCAAAGCTTTGTGGCATTGCTGCACAGCCCTCTGCAGAGCCGCAAAGGGCTGTACGACATTGCGGCAAAGAGCTCTGCGGCGCTGCAAAGCCCTATGTGGCAACTCTAACGAAAATATGATTTTTTACAATTTCATATTAGAAATTTGTGTTTTCTATGCTTCAAACCTCTTCCTATACATAGAGGGCCTTCCCACACTTCAAGACACCAACTTCTAGAGCTTGAAAAGCAATAATTTCAAACAAACCACTTTGTATTTGCTCCTTGCTTCACAAAGCAAGTTAGGGGATTTCTCCTTGATTCCTACTATACTAGTTTAAGGCTTTTCGCCACCCGCCTATTCGAGGCAAGTCTCTTGCCCAAGGCTCGTGTCTGCCGCCCAAGGCTAGCCACTGCCTGCCGTCCGAGGCCATTTGCTGCCTGCCGTCCGAGGCTATCCATCGCCTGCTGTCCAAAGCTACCCACCGCTAGTCATCCAACGCCAGTTGCCTCCCGTCGTCAGAGGTAAGCTTATTTTCCTTTAAATTTCCTTTGTCAAAATTTCCTTGCTTCTTTTAGTTAGTTAATTGAGTTGATTCATCTAGGTTGCTAGCTAATCAACTCGGTAATCAATTAACTCAACCCTCTTTTAATCAATTAATCAAAACATGATAAAGTAGCTAGGCTAAACTAACTCCTTCGCAAGAAGGGAGAACTGCGTGGGTTCTGATTCCTATTCAAAGGGATACGTAGGCATGCTTCGTTTAGGCATTGAATCCAACTAAAATTAACCAACTATCCCTCCTATTGCCTTCTTCACTTACTTTTATTTTGCTTTCCTTTACTTGGTTATTAGGCTTAGTTTGGGGAATGTGTGACTTCTCTAGCACCCATAAGGGCTAGAGGAGGTATCCCCTAAGTTTCGATTTCATTATAATATTAACTCTCTTTTATTTTGAATTCTAATTGTGTATAAATTTTGTGGATTGAATGATTATGCATATTATAAATTGTTCATGCATTTTAATTTATTCATGAAATATATTTTAAGTCACTTTTATATTACTTGGCCAAATTTATTTTGTTAAATTAAATTGAAAACTTAGTCCCCGAATCCTCTTTGGTTTTGAGGCTAGTGATCCTTTTTCTTTGGGTAATAATTGGAGTCAAATATTCTCCCAAATAAAAATAATTGGTGACTCTAAAAAATAATTTTCAAACCTATTAAAGATAAGCCTAAGGGCTTCTTCGTAAGTTCTTTTCTAAATGAGCATTTTGATTCCCTTTAGCGGATAAGACAGGTGCTTGGGTGAGGCTTCATAACTGGCGACTCTACTACGGACTAATTTTCTTTTAATAAAAGAAAAAATAAGTAGACTACTAATTGGTTTAAAAAGAGTTTGGCCTTTTAATATGATTGTGACTTTGCATGCATCACTTGCATAAGCTCTTTGCCATCCAACCTAGTTCTAGGAAAACAATGGATAGTGAGTAGCATCGAGTGGGTAACCCTCCTTGGGTCTATTCGCCGATAATGAAATCATCTACCCCACGACGAATCTTTTGATCCTTTCAAAGGTGTAACAAGTATGCACGTACTGTTGGATCCACGCGAGGCTCCTTGACTCATATGTGGTTAGGTATATTGCTGCTCTAGTGTGACTGGTACCCAAATCGAGCCACCCTTACCTTTTCATGTAATGAACTTATATCCTAGCCTTAGGTTGTATGTACCATAATTAAAACCTTACATCTTTGCATTTTCATGAAATTTTTTCCTCATGCATATCATGCATCCATATTGTATAATAAAACAAGCATTCATCTTAAGTCTAGGTCGAACCTTGAACCGAAGAAGGGTTAAACATTCTTATCTCCATTCAAACATCTCCCTCTTAAACACGTCACTCTAACCTCCATCCAAACACCTTCTCTCCCATAAACTTAAAACCATCACCCTGACCTTTAACCTTAAACACCTTACCCTAGCCTTACCCTTTTACCTTAGCCTTTAACCTAAATGCCAATACCCTAACCCTAAACCTTACCCCTTTACCTTAGCCTTTAACTTAAACACTAATACCCTAACTCTAAAACCTTACCCCGTTACCTTAGCCTTTAATCTAAATACCAATACCCTAGCCCTAAACCTAAAACCTCATTTCCCTAGCCTTGACCTTAAACACCTCTAACCTTAAACATTGTTGTCTTAACCTTACTTAAAATATCTTTGCCTTAAATTGTAACCTAAAAATATATCTACTCTCCTCTTACCTATACCTTGCCAACCTAGCCACAAGACATCATCACCCAACATCTTGGCCTCTTACCTTCAAAACCAATCCATTACCCCCAGATTGACAAATGCCTATAGCCTATACCCCAAATCATCAAGACACTACCCTAAGCCTAATATCTTTGGCCCAACAAACTACCCTAAGCTTAGCATCTTTGACCCAACACAATATCCTTAAGCCCGACACCTGTGACCTATCACCTTTCAAAACGTTACCCTTAAGATCAATAACTTTGGTCCAACACACTATCTTAAACCCAATACCCTTGGTTCAGTCTACTACTCAAAGCCTAAAACATTTGCCCCATTATGCCTTAAACAAAAAAAAAAAAAAAATGGTTGGCCTACTACATAATAGGAAGCCTTTTCTCTTAGGATTTGCATGCTTATACCTTCATCACCTCTTCTGTTTCATACCCGTCACTTACCTTATTGCTTTGATTTGAAGGTACTAATGACCCATCTCCTTGATATGGCTTCCTTGACCATACTTGTGACCAAAGTCCTTAAAAAGCAAGAAGAGCATTTTCAAGCTATCCTAACTGCTCAGCAAGCCTAATTCAAGAAACAAAGGCAATTCATCATTGAGGAAGTTCAAGCTATGATTAACTAGGCCACCCTTAGCCATCCTAACCCAAACCTTATCTTGAACTCGACCAATCCTAGCCCAAATTCGAGCCAAACTAACCCATATCTAAACCAAGGTGAGGAAGTTTTCTCTTATCCAGACACTAGATTGCTCATGAAGAAACTTGAAGCCATGGAAAGAACCATCAAATCCCTAAAACACCGCGATGATCTAATTGATGTGGATAGTTTAATCTTATTCCCTAATGTCAAGCTTCCTTCTAAATTCAAAATGCCTGACCTAGAAAGATTTAATGGAACCACTTGCCTCAAGACTCACTTAAAGATATATGTGGGAGCAATGAAACCTTTGGGAATTTGCGATGAGCTCCTTGCTCAACTGTTCCAACAATCACTAACTGGTGTTACTAGGAAATGATTCCTTTCACTAGACAAGAGTAAGAAAAGGACATGGGATGATATCTGTTGTGCCTTTGTCGAACAATATCATTATAATAGTGAAGTAGATGTCATTAGGCGTGACTTGAAAACTACCAAGCAACTTCCAGAGGAGTCCTTCTCCATGTTCCTTACAAGGTGGAGGGCTAAAGCTGCCCAAATGGTAAATAGACCAACAGAATAAGAATAAGTCGACATTCTTGTCAAGAATCTACTTCCAACCTACTGAGCCCATTTGTTAACCCAATATCTACCCACTTTCAAGGCTTTGATTTCAACTACGTCAAAGGTTGAAGGTTGCATCCAAAGTGCATCATTTCAATCTAAATTCCTCACCACTAACTCGAACAGTGATGAAAAACTCAAACCCAATTCAACCCCACCTTACCTCAACCCCAAGTGGCATGATATGGAAGAGTTCAAGTTTGACTAATCTGACCTGTCTGAGATTGAAATCCAAGTCTAAGTTTGAGTTTGTCTGTGTCTGTCATTTTATTTTCCTTTTCATGTATTTTTCGTTGATCATGTCAATCCGTTTTTGTTATCTTGTAATAAAATTTTCCATTGCAATAAAACATCCACATTTATTTGTGCACTTGTCTTTTCTTGTTTTAAACATGGATGAGCTTAATATATATATATATATATATATATATATATATATATATATATATATATATATATATATATATATATATATATATATATATATATATATATATTCCTCTCTCTCTCTCTCTCTCTCTCTCTATATATATATATATATATATATATCGGCTCAAGAGTTAGGAAGGTAGCCTATCCTTCTCGAACTATATTAGAGGTTGCACACCTCCAAATCTAACCAAAAATAGTGATAATTATTTTTTCTCAAACCAATTGTTTATATATAAATATTATATTTTTTCAATTTAATATCATTTCATATATATGTTATTAATTCATATTTAATATTATTGGTTGCAGGAGGTTGTGCAGCAAGTGGTGATCGATGAGGTGGTAGTTCCAACACAGGCCCAATCTAGTGAGAAGGGTAAAGATGGGCAAGAAGTGCAGCCCTATGTCGTGGAGGAGAATGCTATCTATTTGTGTATTATAACTGTAAAGTGGAAGAGATAACATCTCATCTACAAGTTAGGAGTTGTTTGTTGAATATCAGGTTCGAAGCACCTTCCACCAATGCATTAAGCCTCGATAACTAGAGAACACATTCGAAAAATTGATCTGCGAGGAGAGTCAAGCTGAGCTTCAGTCACTGCACAATAGTTTTGTATCTACATTCAACATGGGGTTGTAAGATGTTCATGATATGGTGGGAGTTATGCCCTGGTGCCATACATCAATTGTGCCCCATTTTCATCTCACAGATGCTCCCATAGATGAATATCCAATTGTCAACCTCATACTGTTGATGACGACACTACCAATGATCCATCCACTCATTAGTTATAAACTATATATTTATTTTCTATATATTTTTTGTATATATTTACATTTAATTATTCTTTTATTAAATTAATTATATATTTTATTAATAGACAAAAAATTTAAAATTTTAATTTTAATTTTTTTTATGAATCAAATTTATTTTGTATATATTATGATTTTTACAATAATTGAAAAAAATTTAAAATATATATAGCGATTATATTTAGCTTTTAGAATTGATAGTCGCTAACTTTAGCGACTACAAGCTTTGATCACCATTTAGTTGCAATCTATAGTCGCATCATATTGAATATGGTAGTTAATTAGTTATTATTTTCATACTTTGTCAACTAATGTTTTAGTCGTTAAGTTGTGATTAGATAGCGATTATTTATTTTTGTCATTAATTAGTGATTATTTTTCTTGCTAAAATTTTTTGGTGAAAAGAAATTTAACGACTATCTTTTTTACTCGCTAGTTAGTCACTAATTTTATTTTGTTACTAAAAAAATACATTAGCAACTCGAATGTTTATGGTATTATTCTACTAGAATTCTAACTTAAGTATAGGAATGGACACGTAGTAAAATTGGCATCCATTTTCATTTTTTTTGTCACTATAGAGCTAGAGCATAGGTCGATTAGTAGTGTAATAACTTAAAAATAAAAAAATAGAAATGAATAAATAAATAAAATAAGTAATTATCTGGGTGTAAGCAGGGAGGTTCAGACCCAAGACTCCCCCTTTATTGGCTAAGTATTAGCCATTATACTACTTCCATTTTTCTATAACATAAATTCACTGGACAAATATTTAAACTTTGTGCTGATTAATTAATATATAAGCAAAAACCAACTAGTTAGTGACAAAGGGACAGTAAGTCAGTAGAGAGAGAGAGAGAGAGAGAGAGAGAGAGAGAGAGAGCTACTATTGTCAAATTAGACCTCCTTTCATGACACTGGCCCCTGCATTAGAAAGCTTAGTCACAGTGAGCTTACCCTACAAGCATGCCGTGAATGGCCATCGGAGCACAACAGATGCGTCGTTCGGTCATCACCAATGTCGAGGATCTTTCAAGGCAGATTTGAGCTGACTCTTATATCTTTTCTAGCGATTACGGTACCATTGGAATCATTGTCTTCCTAATTTCCTTCTAGTATCGATTTGCCTTAAAATGTTGACTAGAGAAGTAGATCGAAAAATGGGCTCACCTAATTTTTCTAAGCTTTTCCTGGTGAGTTAAGATAAGTGACAGTGATTTTCAATCTCTACGATCTATAACGAAGTTGTTGGAGTTAAAAAGTAATGAACATTCACTTTTGCTTGACTACCTTGGAGTTGGAGAGTAACAAAAGTGACACCTTAGTAATGAGCGTTCATGATATGTAATTAACATGGCTTTACTTTTTGTCTGAAATTCTTAGAATTCAATTAGTATTATCTAAATTTTGATTCAACTTTAGTTCAACTTTTGACCCGTAACCCTCTGCTTGCACCCCTTCAAAGGCCAAGCTAAGTTTTAAAATCATGTTTTTAACTGTGGTATTTTATAGTGTGTGTTTTAAAAATTTTAAATAACAATAAAAAAATTCACACACTATGAGGCCTCGCTGGAACACTAATCCGATTCACTAAAGGGAATCAAAATACTCATTTAAGTTTGAACTCATGATGGGTTCAGATCGATTGATTTTGAAGATTGACTTAGAGTTGCCACCTTAATTTTATTTTTATTTGAGAAAAAGTTATGGTAAAACTTAATTAAATGACTCTAATTTTGTCCCAATAGAAAAAGTGCACTAGTTTTCTATTACCAAAAGGAATTCAAAGATTAGGTTTTTGGTTTATTTAGAAAAAAATTTGTTTGGAAAATTTAATACAAAATGACTTAAAAATAAATTTCATGAACTGTTTACATAATGCATAAATAATTTAGGATGATGCGTGAGCAATAATATTCGTGTAATGCATGATAATTATAAAGTAGTAAATAAAATAAAATCTACTTCAGAATTATTACAAACCAAAATGAATTAAAAATAAATGAAAGAAATGATCTTTTCTGTTGCCCTTATAGGTATTAGGAAAAGCACACGTTTCTCAATTAATTGCAAGAATTCACAAATCAAAAAGAGAATAGTACAAAAGAAACAATACAATTATACATAAAAAAAAAAATAGAAATAATCTCATTAAGCAAAGATGAAGGAAAGAGGAAAATTATTTTTAAAAATATTTTGGATTTGATCCCTAAAAGACTGGCATGCCTGCGTATCCATTTGAATGGAATCAAATTCTATGTAGTTTCCTCCTTACGAAGGAGGGGTTTTAAAAAAGGTTAATTTGATTTGTTAATTTAATTCAGATTTAAAATTAACAAATTTAAATCTTTTCAGTTTTAGACCTAAGAAAAGATATAAGAGAGAGAATTCTAAATTTGATTTAAGAAATCTTAAAAAAGAAATTATACATTGATTTTGTGTTTTCTTCATACGAACGGGGCCAAGTCTTATGCTAGATCTAAGTTCTACCTTAGATTGGGATCTCACAAGATGAACTTTGCACCAAAAGAGTTAAACGAAAAGAGAATAAAAAGATAATAATTGAAAATAAAAATTTGAAATTAGATTTGAAAATAATTTTAGTAAAGATTAATTAAAGAAAATAAATTTTTGGTTTTGAAAATTGATAGAATTTTTGGCTTAAAACTGATAGAAATTGGGAATTTTTATATCTTAAACTATGTATCAAATGACTAAGAGTGGACATGTATTTATAGGAGAAAATCTGAGACAAATCAGGAAAAAAAAAAGGCCGATGGTACTAGAGGCATGCCAGCAGCACGGGCGGCACCAATATGATGCTGACTGGGCCAGCGGTACCATAATGTTGCCAGCTGGTATGGTGTCGCTCGGTCCAGCAACACCACATAGTGGCATCAGGTTGCACCTGGACTCGATTCAACCCACTTCCATCTTGTTTTGTCCTGTTTTAGCCCATTTAAACCCGGTTTGATTATACGAGTTTGTAATCGAGTGCCGGTCGTTTAGATGTACAAATTTGAGAAAATCTATTTTTTCAACGGGGCATTGCCTCTTTGATCCCTACCTCCTAACCAACTAAAAAGACTATCGTACTGGTGCTGCATAGTACACTAACCTTAATAGGTGTCAAGCTGCGGCCGGATCATAATGGTGCAAAATTAAGAGTTTACACACATAAAGCATGCGAAACATTGGCACTGATATTTTTTATTCTCCCTCCATCAAGCCTAAAATTTTCATTCTCCCTTTATTTTTCATTCTCCTAAATTTTCCTGCAAGACTCTCTCTTCCTAATTCTCAATTAACTTCAAGAATTTCTCAATTCAATCTCTAAATCAACAACCTTTACCTATGACCCAAGGCTTACTTTCTTAGTTCGAGCATTGATAAAGACAAACGGGGTCCTGAAGTTGTAGCCTTGGCTAAGGAGTAGAAGTTTAAGGAGCCATCAAAGGAACAATTAGTCAATTCTTTTTATAAGATCAATTATGGATTGAGTGCCAATAGTGAAATTAGTGCTGAAATTGTTGAGCTTATTACACAGCTTAAAGCCAAGAACCCTACCCACTGAGACCTTGATTATCCTTAATGGAAAGTAAATTCTCTTATTAGTATTTCTTTTTCCCCATGTTTGATTTTTGAGAAAATATAAATTTAAAATTAGATTTTCTAGTTTCTGATATCTTCTTCTTGCTTTTCTCATTCTCTATCATCTTGTTGTTTCTAATTCTTTAGAGTAAATGGAAAATTTTTATAAGTTTTACCCTTTAATTAAGTGCAGAAAGCTTGGCTTCCTTTCAACGACAAAACATTTCTTGAGTTTTGCAATAAAAGATCGTGATAAAATAAGTGCAAGAAATCCAACTATAAAAGGGAAGAGGTATGAAATTGAAAGTATCCCTTAGTCTAACACCATATATTTTATCACTATGCAAGGTTCTAACAGCAACTTGATTTTAAGTAGTGTCCAGTAGCAGCTTGATTTTAGGCATGTTAATCCTTCAACATCTGAGTGTTCCTATTTGTGACTATATGCCCTTTTTGAATTATGCCCAATTTAGCCCTATTTTTGTGTGTGTGTCAATATATATAATCTAACTCATTTATCAATTAAATATATATAATCTAACTCATTTATCAATTAAATCAACTTTTAAAATTTTCTTTGTATTTTTATTATTTGCAATTTTACAATTTTATAAATCATTGTAATATTGAGTATTGAATAAGAACTTATGAATAATTATTATTTTTTATCTTTTGTTAAATATAGCCATTCATTTGATATTCTTCTTTCATAATAGAAAAAAGTTGGTTAAAGAAGTCAAGATCTAGTCAGGAGTATCTTGATGGGATTGTTGAATTTGTTAAGTTTGCTATTATAATTTTGTTCTTTAATAAGAAGATTTATTGTCCATGTAAAAAGTGTTACAATGATAAATTGCTTACTCTATAAGTTGTGGAAGAACACTTGATTTGGAAAGGAATATTGTCTGGTTATAGACATTAGGTGCTTTGTAGTGAATCTTTGACGTCATAATCAAGTGATACCCCTTAAGTACCAGACCATTACTTTGTTCCTCAATCTAATAATGCAAGAGGGCATGTGAGACAAAGTTATATAATGGGAATGCTATGTCTTAAGTTTTTTTAAAACTGACTATTGAAAGTAATAATGAAGATTTAGGTGGGATGATGAAGGGCAAGGAGGCATAGAAATGAATTACATGAAGATTGATGAAGATAGAACTTCAAATACAAACTTGATCAAAGATTGTGATAAAAGATTTTACCCCGAGTGTAAGAATTTTTCTAAATTATCAGGCCTTGTCCACTTATACCACCTTAAAGTTTTAAATGGTTGGTTTGAGAACTATTTTACAATATTTCTTCAACTATTGAAGGTTATGCTTCCCAATGGTAATTTGTTACCAATATCTTATTATGAAGCAAAGAAAATCATTAGGGAACTAAGTTTTGTATATAAAAAGATTTACACTTCCCCTAATGATTACATGTTATATTAGGTGAAAGGGTAAATTAAAAAGCTTATCATGTTTATGATTGTTCACCATGGGTGACAAATAAAGAAGATGAAAGTGATTTTAACGGAGGAAATGGTGTGATGCAATGAAAGAAAAGACTAGCCAAAGTAATGTGTTATTTCCCTCTAATACCATAATTGAAGCAATTATATATGTCATCTAAAATAGCTACCCCCATAAGATATCATGATGACAACCACACAAAAGAAGGGAAGTTATGACACCCAATGGATGACTTAGCGTGTACATCATTTAATCAAAGATATCTTGATTTTTCATCGAAACCATGTAAGTGAGCGATTAACACTAAGGATAAGGTTAGTGAGAAAAGTGCGATTTTTCATAAGAATGAGCCTTAATGATTGTTTTGTTATATTTTTATTGTTTTTAATCGTGTTTTTGGTTATTTAATTTAGTAATGTATTGTTGATTTTGTGTTTTATAGTGGTGCTTTTAATGTATTTGTTAGTTGTGCGTAGTTTGTTTATTTATTGGGTAGATGGATAGATTATTGAAGCGATTTGATGTTGGCTAGGCAAGCATTTTTTAAAGGAGCTGAAAAGAAGAGTTTTAGATCAGCATGACCATGCTAGAGGAGTTGCAGGGCCATGCCAATCAAACATCAAGTTTCTAATGAAGGAAAAGCCTAACCAAAGTTGGCATGGCCATGCTCAAGAAACTGCATGCCCATGCGAATCGACCCTGGGACTGCCTGTGACTTAATTTTACACCCTCAGCATCCAACCGTAGCCTTAGCACCTGTTGAATTTAACTCATTGCGCAGAGCTGTTACGGTGGTCCCGCTAACCGGTTAGCGAGCAGGGGTTCGGGGGTAGCGTCCCCGAAAGAAAATTTTTTAGACTTCATTCACATTGCCACCAGGCATCCAAATTTCTCAAACTCCATGCCAACAACCAATCTCTAAAAAAAAAAAAAAGAAAAAGAAAAAGAAAAAGAAAAACCTCGAGATGCGTGCCGCGCCACGTGGCATGCCGCACGGGAGCCTTGCGGCATCGCGTCAGGTCTACACGATACCGCACAGCCCATTTGCGGCATGCCACAAAGGCCTGACGTGGCGTCGCACAGGTCTGGTGCGGTGCCGTGCCAGGGCACGCCCTCTTCTGCTTAAATGGGCCCCACACGCGTAAAATGACCTTTTTACCCCTCTTTGTCCAGTTATCAGCCATTTTCTGACCCCATCCTTTTGGTCTTTTTACATTTCTATTACCTAAACTACCCTCCACCCATTTTCCTATAAATAGGCTCCCATTCCCTAATTTTTAACACATCCTTGAATTTGGGTAGATGGCTATCCTCAAATTCCTCTCTTCTTCTCTCTCCAATCACTCTCTAATTAATTAATTAATCTTTTTAATTAATTAACTATCTCACCCTAACCAAGTTAATTAATCTTTTTAATTAACTAATTTTTTTAATTAATCACTCTTTTTTCCAAAAATCATTCCTTTTTTAAAAAATTAAATTAATCATTTTTCTTAATCCACATTTTCATCCAAATTAATTAATTAATCTTTTTAATTAATTAATCCATCCATCTTTTCCATCATGTTAATTAATTAATCATTTTAATTAATTAATCTTTCAATCCATCCAATCACCCGGTCCCAATAAAATGGAACTTCAGTCCGATAAAACCCTTCGCCCATCAAAAGTCAAGGTATCAGCCTTTTTCCTCACTTTCAACACACCCAAACCAAAATCAATATGATAAACTCTTAAACCCCTCCACTTAACAGTGGAACGAACTACGTGGGTTTTGATTCTCATTCAATGGGGTACGTAAGCACGTTTGGAATCTAAATCCAGACCTCAAATCTAAATCCCAATCAATCTCTTTTCCCTTTTTTTTTAATTAATTTATAAATATTTTATTTCACCATTCATTCATATTTTGTCATTTTCATGCATTTTCTTTAACATCATCTTATAAATGTCATTCATGAAATCCAATTTTTAAGTCAAATTAAACTTAAGAGCCAAATTTTGATTATTTAAAACCAAAAACCTAGTTTCCGGACTCAACCTGGTTCGAGATTAGTGATTTTTATCCTTGGGTAAATTAATTGAAAAATTAATAAATTGGAGTCAATTGGGTTTTTCCTTAATTTTTCCCATTTAAAATAAATTAGGGTGGCGACTCCTAAAAATCATTTTCAAAATCAACTAAATCCAAACCCGAGGGTTCCATCGTGAGTCTAAACCCGAATGAGCATCTCGATTCCCTCTAGCGGACCGGGCCGGTGCTCGGGGGAGGCCTCACACTGCCATATTGTAAATTTGTGATTTTTAACAAAACTTAATTGGCATGTCCATGCTAAAGAAGCTGCATGCCCATGCCGATTCTGGGCACTTAAAGCTTTCTTTTGAAAGAGATATAAGAGGGAAAGGATGAGTTTTTGTTGGGGGCTTCTTTTTTTTCTTTTAGAGGTGTAATTTTGGAGGAGAAAAATACCGAATTTAGCGATTTTGGGGAGACAAAAACACATCCATTTATTTACATTTTTTTTTTGATATTTTTTAGATCATAAACACTTTAGATTAGGTTTGAGATTATTTTTGGGAATCTTTTGTGAAGATTCAAGGTGTTGAATAAGAACAAAAGTGCAGAATTTGGAGTTTCAATTTTTTATTCTCTATTCTATTAATCTTTGGAATTTTGATGATTAATATTCTTAATTTGATGAATTATTGGGATAATAATAAAATTGAGATGATAAATTTAGGTGTTCCCATAAACTAATTTCATCTTAGTCTAGGGTTTATATGAATTTTATCATGATTATTATATGATTGAGTTTTCACCCAAATTGTTTATGTTTCAATTTTCCTTATTGAATTGAATGAATGATTATGAACAATTGATTGGCTACCATTTGTTTAACTTAGGTTTTGAATGAAGGATTGAGAGATGAAATTTAATACCGGAAATAATTTCAATTGGAATCTTAGGATGAATTAGAAATATAAGTCCTAGGAATTAAGTTTTAGTTTCTTGTAAGAAGATTCATTGAATAAAATTTATGAATGTGAGAGCTAGTACATTGTTTTCAATGGGTTCAATTATTAGAAATAAAAAAACTGGAAACATAATCATTTGGGTGGGTCCATGGACATATAGGATAGATAATTGAAATACAAACCCTAGACGCCTTCATACATAGCATTTGAGTTTTAGTATCCATATAAATATTTGCATTTTAATTTCATCATTTTAAATATTCTTTTTCTCAAAGTTAAATTATAAATTTGAATCAATCCTTTTATTCTTTACTTGTTGTTAGAAAAATAAATAATTTTCAATTGCACTTCCTTGAGACATACAACCTTGGGTGCTTCCGGTGTACTACAATTGCCTGTTTGCTTGTAAGAGCCTTTTTGGACAGTACATTTTGAGGTGAACAATGATGAGGCCAGACTATAGAGGTGAGGTAAAGTATTATGAGAGGAAGTATGGTGAAGAGAAGTGGTATGATGTGAAGAGTTATAGGGTGAAGGAATATGATATTAATAAAAGCAAGATGATGAGGATTGGTTACATGGATGAACTTCTCAAAAAAAAAAAAAAAAAAAAAAGTAAACCTCAATGAACATATAATATTGGTGTTGACAAGGATGAAGGTGAGAACGAGGTGAAAAAGAACATGGGACTTAATACAAATGAGTGAACAGAGAGCTCAATTCAAATAAAGCATAATGAGCATATGGGTTTGATTTAGGGAGACATAGCAAGCAAAGCAAGTGGATGGACATAGTATAAGTAAACATGCATAGGAACTCAGTATGGTAAGAATGAGGACAAGCTAAAGACTCCATGATAGGGCTTTAGATGTTTGTGATAATGGGTTTAGATATTTTGCTAAGAGTTAAATTGTGTTAGAGTTTAAGTGATTTCAATGTCAACTACCACTTGTATTTCCAAGAAAAATGAACAGCCCAAACTGAAAGTTATTTACCCAATAAACTAAGTTTTCAAAAAGGTATAGTTACTAAATGAAAATTTTCTTTTCCAATGAAAGTTACCTATCCAATGACTAGCTTTAAGCCATTTAAAATGATAGTATTTCTTTTTATTATTTTCTTTATATAAACACCCATAGAGCATTCTAGAGACCAATATGAACGGTTACATTTTTCCTTCTCTTTTTAAACTTAAAATTCTATCATTTCTTTTCAAAATTTTCAAGTCCCTTTTAGATTTTAGATTTAAAATTTGATCTCCTTCATTAATCATTTCCTTCAAAAGAAGTTAAACAATCATCAGACTAAACCCAAAACCCAAGTGGTAGATGGTTCTTCTAGCTTTCTTAGAAGAGTTTTAAGTAGATCTAAATAATATATTTGTGGACTCAGTGAGTCTAAGGATAGTAAATGCCAAACTTGATGATGATCAGGGAGTTGTTAAGAAGCAAAAGTCTATATGATGACGGTGATTTATGATTTTATTGGAGAGGTTGTGACTAGAGAGGAAAGTTATGAAGTGTATGAATGCATTATGCTCTATCGAATTCTATCCTTTGTTGATCTAAATGGTTGATAAATTTATTGTCCAAAGTGTTATTGTTAGCATTTATTAGGAACTTACTATTGTAAACCTTATTATAAATAATAATGATTCTTGATATGACTAGACCACTATTTGGGCTGACCTAAAGTTTGAAATATCTATTGAGCCAATGTTTAGCCTTGACTATGTATTGATAGAACACCTTGACTAATGGAGAGAAAAAGTCTATTAGATTATATGCACCAGTGACTCAACTAACATGGTCTATAAATAATTTCAGATTGAACTGAGTACTCCTACTATTATTGTCATTCCTCGTCCTTAGTAACACCTCTAATCCATCATACATACTCTACCGAGGCATGACGATCCTAGATAATGGAGAGACTTAAGATCATCGAATACCTATATAACCCGTCTATATCCTGGATCTGAAGCACAATCATAAAAAAAAAAAAATACAAAGATATATGCTAATCATAGTGGGCTAAACTTATAACCATTAAAAATACAAACATAAGATAAATCAAAGCTTTCCATTTTATTCATTTAAATCACTTAATACGTGGATTCTTTTATAATTTATATAGCTTTTAAGATAGAACAACAGCTATGACTTTTATAAAAATAATCACAATCTTAAATAATTATTACATAAATAGCTTGAGCTGCTTTGATGAAGAATGAAAACAAAGAAATCCTATCCTTCAACTTCTAACTTCTTGAAGCTAACACAAACCACAAATGATGTGGTGAATTGTTAACTCAATAAAATTATGCAATGTAAACAAGTACATAGTTTCATAAAAGAATAGTGAATCTATAAGCATATACACATATACATATATAAAATAATTTGGTTAATAAAGAATAATCATATATGCAAAAGAGAAACAAACACCAAGGGATCAATCCTGACATGAGCATACATATCATTAGAGTGCTCGAGGTAATCATATCCACTTTCCTTCGAGTCTTTGTATCATCATAACTATCAAAGATCTAATGGGCGGGCCAAACCATTACCTTAAAAGTCTTACTAAAAGTAGCCTTGTTAAATTCCATTGTGGTAATAAACCATCAAAGATACTCATAAGTGAACTTGTGAGCTCTTCATAACTATCAAAGGCACTACATTAGCCTAGAAACACAATGCACATGTGCAAGGATACCTCTGACTTAGTTTATAGACCCAATTAGTCGAGTCATTGGTGCACACAATCTAATAGTTTTTCCCTATTAGTTAGGGGGTTTTATCAGTGCATGGTCAAGGCTAAACATTGGCTAGGTAAAAATCTCATTCAAATATCAAGTAAGCCTAAATAGCTTCATCAAATATAAATACATTGGCTTCAATCCAAATGGCCTTGTCAAATATAAATAAATTGCTTTTGGCCCAACTGGCCTTGTTACAAAAATCATAATAGATTACAAAGAAATTACACGAGTGAGTTACCCACTGATGGTGATGGTAACAATACTAATGACAATAGTTGTCATATTTTTAGAATAGCAAACGAATGGAATTCAACAATGTAACATAAGTTAGTTTTAGAATATATTTATACATTTCAAATCATAAATCACAAATCATATATGGTTTTACATTTCATATCTTACCTTAAAACTCTAACTTCTCTAATAAAATCACAAATCATCATCATTGTATACATTATGATCTCTTAATAGCTTCTTGATCATCATTAAGTTTAGCATTGACTGTCCTTGGGCTCATTGAATCTACAGATCTTTTATCCAGACTCACTTAGAGCTCTTCTAAGAAAATTGAAAAAATCATTTACGTTTTTAGAAACAAGAACATAAAACTTTTAAGTTTTTAAAAAGAAAAAGAAAAATGTTTATAATAATTACTAGAGCGATCTATGAGTCTTTATATAAAAATAAATAATTATAATATTCTTTGATTAGCATAAAGTGGTTAACAATTGTTTATAAGAGAGATAAATTGCATTGGTAGTGTAACTTTTATTGAAAATGAAACTTTCTTAGAAAGTTAACTTTTATTTTTGGCCATTTAATTTCTAAAAGACAATAAGTGTTAGATAACTTCAAATCCTATCCATAAAAATTCTAACACAATCAAAAAAATAAATATCTAACTCCATTATATAACCTCAAATTATGCTTTTACAAATCTAAATAAATATGACCTGACAACTTACCTTGAAATCTACACAGACTTCTAAAGCCTTATCATTGAGTCCATAGCTTGTCCTTGTTCTACTTAATTTTGAAATATTTAGTTCACTTCGTCTATCCATGAGCATCCTTAGTCTCATCACTAAGTTCCTCGACTAGTCTTATACGTACCAAATTCTTAGATTATCGTATCCTGGTTGCCTTGTCTAAATTGAACCTTCATGTTCATCTTCCCTGTATTGAGTCCTTCCTCATTTATCCATATTAAGTTTTTTGCTCCTCTTTTTCCTTGTTTATATTGAGCTCATTTTTATAAACTTCTCTTCATCTGTAAAGTTCATCCTTGTAATCAATCTTTATCCTTGGCAATCTATCCACCTCATTATACTGCTTTTATACACCTCATAGTCCTTCACCTTGAAAAATTTTCCACTTCCTACCACTCCCCTTCCCCATACTTAAGTATCTTTACCATTGAATAATGTGTATATATATATATATATACTATTACTATGTGAAACCCCAAAGCATGAATGCAGCTTTATAATTTACTGAGTTAACTGCTCATTACATCATATGTGGATTTTAGGTGCAAGTTAAGAGAAGTTAAAAGCTGAGTTGACAGAATCTCTTTAGCCTTCTTCCTCTATCAAAGAAGCTTTAGCTATTTATATAAGTTGTTTTAAGTCTTGTAAATTTTGTAGAAGTCATAGCTTTTATTTCTCTGTCTCAGAAAACTTCGTAGATTATAAAAGGATCCATATACTAAAGTAATTCACATGAATAAAATGGAAAGCTTTGATATTTCTCAAGTTGAATTTTTAATTAGATTTTAATGGTTTTAAGTTGGTCCACTATATGGCTTGCATATGCTCCTAAGTATGATTGTTTATGTATGGATCCATGGTATAGAAAGATTCTACAAGTGTTCTATGACCTAAGACCATCATAACTCGGCAAAGTGAGTATGATGGAATAAAGGTGTCACTGAGGATGGGGCATGAAAATTTATTTAGATGACTAAAGGAACAATTTGATGGTACAAAAGAGCTTAGAGATGCTCTAATCCCTTATTCTAGCTTAGAGGTTTTAAGGAAATGGAGGGAATGATACATGTGTATGGGAAAAAAAATACAAGGCTTCAAAGAAGAGGACAAGGGAGGAGGTTGGCAATGCTATAAATGAAACATTAAAGGAGGAAGCTGACAAAATATAAAGAAATAGGATATTTGATGATGTTGATGATTTTATTAGCATACATGATGCTTTAATGTGGGTCAGAGAATATGTGAAAAAAAGAAATATTTATTTTGACCTTCCTTATTGGCAATAAAATCTCTTCCGCCATAACTTGGATGTAATAAATTGGAGTCTCATGTTGCGCTTACTCTTTGCCATATAGAGAAAATTTTCCCTTATGGTTTCTTCACCATTATGGATTATCTAATCATTCATGTTGTTTCGAAGGCTAAGCTTGGTGAACCCACACTTTAAAGATGGATGTATCCCATTAAGAGGCAATATTTTCATATCAAATCTTGACTAGTATAAAAATCTTTATTCTAATTTGTTAATGATTTTTGAAAATTTGATTATGAAAGGTCTTTCATTTGATTTAAATCATATGTAAGCAAGGGATTCAATTGCAAAAAGGTACATTGCATAAGAATATTTAACATTTTGTTCTAGATACCTTGAAGGTGTTGAGATATTACTTAATTTGACTACAACAAAATGATGATAGCTTGGATGTTGAAGAGTACTTTTTATATTGTTTTGATGGGCAAATTATCGGAATTTTGATAGCAACTTTTTTTTATAACAAGTCATTGGAGCAAGCATATCATTATTTGCTATTTCACATTGACAAAAATCTCTTTATATTATGGGTTAGTGTGCTTTAAAAGTTATATGATGTTGTAATCAAATAAGACATGTTATATGGTATTGTAATCAAACATGACATGTTATATTTGCAATATTTAGTTTAATATAACAAATTCTTATGCTAAATGTAATGAATTTCTAGCTAGTTAGTGACATACTAATCATAACAAGTGAGCCAATACACAATTAGAATATAAATAGCTAGTTGAAGAATTTTATGATTGGCTTTTTCTGACAAGTGAATTATAATCATTAATTTTATGTTGTGGAGAAATATATTCTATATTTTCAACTCATAAATAGAAATATTTGATATTTTTGGGTGTTAATGATGATGAAAAGCAATATGAAATCATGGCCATTGCTCGATATCCAAATAATGTTATTCAAGATTTAATAGGTTTGTCATCAATGGATTCCGATTATATACTAATAATTGTGATAAGTTTAAAAAAAAAACTCAAAATTATGGAGTTAAAGGTCAAACTTATTATTGTGTACTTATAGAAATTGTAGAACTAAATTATAAGTTGTTCTATTCTGTTGTAACTAGGCAAATGTCAAGTCACTTTGAGGACTAAAGAAAGATTCAAATAGATTTAGCCTTGTTAATTTCTCTAAACTAGTACATGGTAGATGATCTTACTTAGGAATAAGTTATTCCTTTAAAGCCTTTAGGAGTTAGACCTAAACAATGGAAATCTCTCATGCACTATTAGTTCTCTGAAAAATTTAAGGTTTTTCATGCATGTTTAGCATAATGCATTGTTGAATTTTAATAATATTTTGCTTCCATATTTAGTAAAAGCATTTGTTTTATATTCTTATTCAAAGAAAGGAAAAGCTGCATGACGGTTAAGACCAATCCACATATCATAGACTTAAAGAGTTATGAATAAAAGCGAGAAAAATTTTATACATTAACTTTTCTACTCTTAAAGTCCAAAAGATGCTAGATTTCTTGAGTGTTAATTGACTTATAATTAATTAATTAATTTTTTGTTCAAGCTTTTAGAATTTTTAGGGTTGTTACTTAATATTTTCTAATACAGTATATTTTCCTTATGATAGTTTCTTTCTTTTTTTTTTTTCATGAAAGGAAGTGAAAAATGGAATGAAGTTCAAGCATATTGAGTTTTTTGGTGTAACTTGAAAGTAAAAAGAAGAAAATTTCATTGATGAAATTGGCTCAATTTGTGGTAAATTATGATCTAAAGAAACATTTCTATTTAAATAGAAAACTATTATGTTGGAATAGAAGTCGAATCCATATTTAACTACGCAAATTTTTGTATACTAGAGTCACATGCATTTTGCTATTTCCTTTTCTATTGTTGAATGTAGGAAAGGGTTAAAACTCTTCTGACAGAATGTATGGGTATATCAAAATTCTCTAAAACCACTAATAATCTTGAGGTTGAACTTTTTACTAAATTCAAAGGACCAAACAAATAAGGAAGGGCGAGAGGTTATGGCATAGGAGTGACCTCATCTCTTACTCCACTTATTTTCTTGAGAAACAGAGGACCAAATCTTGATGTGCAAATTTTAAGAATGCAAATGCAAATAGAGATGCAAGCAGCTATGCAGATGCAGCTAGATGAAATGAAAAAAGAACATTAATATGAGATTGTTGCAATGAGATTTGAAATCAATACCTTCACATCTACTTTTGTGATTGTTTTTTACTCAAATGAGATAACCCAGTTCTATATCTAATTCAAAGCCAAACATAGTACAAGTATAAATTTCTTTCTAATTTTTTTTTGTTAAATTGAAAAATATAACTTGATAAATATTGATACTAAATGTCAATAATTTAAATGACTATTTTATGTTCCAAACGCCTCTAGTAGACTTGAAGCTAATGAAGCACAATGTAATAAGTCTCAACCTGAATCTTATGACAGCATGTGATCATGTTATATACTTAGTTAACTTATAACTTACTGATCTTGGTTAACTTATAACTTATTGATCTTGAACTTTGAAGTGTAAACTATTTGGATTTATATTTGTTTAATGAATTAAACAATTTGTGAAATCTATTGTTATAGATTGTGTTTGAAAGAAATATAATCACATACTTAAGAAATATAATCCCATGCTTGCTTGTTGAAGCACAAAAGCATTGATCAAATACAACCAAGATTACTAGTCACTAAGAAGCAATGATGTGCATAGAATGGAAAGCCTTTATGTATCACAACCTAAGTTCTATATTTTTTTTAGAGTAATTGTTATTCTTCTATTTTTGCGTATATTCTATTTAATGTGTTTTGTTGTATATATCACTTCATACAGAAAAACACATTCTATTACATAGATAATTTTCCACAATATGAAAATTATTCCTTAAAGATTATTAGTTAATAATTATCTGATAATTATTTATTAGATAATTTTCAACTAATGAAAATTATCCAAATACTAATGTGTTGGGTTTCTCATTATAGGTGGACCCAATCCAAATATCTAGCATCACACACTCGCACTTAATGGAAAACACAATAAATTTAAAGGAACACATTCTTTGTACTCTACAACAATTCATACTTAGAAAATAGATAGTGCGACCAACTCAATGTTATATATCTATTAGGAATATATAGCATCTTGATTATATAAAATGATTTATAGTAGTTTTTAGTATGCAGTACTCTATATCAAATTATCACATTCATTATCTCTCACAATCTCATTTATGGTTGTACTTTGCATTTACAATTATATTTCATCTCACAGATAAATCATAATTGGTTGACTAATGAATACAAGTTAATGTGATACTTCAATGATCTGGAGAGCTTCAACCGCCCTTGCTTGATCGATCTGGGTGACTTTCAAGAATTCCCTATTAAATTAAGCCACATAATCTCTACGTGACTCATTGTTGGCTTGTACTATAGCTTATAAAGATTAAGTTCTATTCTTAATAGGAATTATTGATGCAAATCTATGCATGAATGCTTGTGTGAGCTATTTGAATGATCTAATGCTTCATTCTTTTAGACCGTCAAAACACTTTGTAATGGCTCCTTCTAAGGACCCTCTTAAGGTCTTGCATAATACCTCATCACTGGTGGTTTGTAACTCCATTGCATGTTTATAGTCCAGCACATGGACTCTTGGATCAATCTCATTGTTATACCTTTTCATAGTTTGTGTCTTAAACTTCTCTGGCATCTGTCACTCACTGATTCTTTTAATGAATAGAGATTTAAGGGCCAACACAAGGTTTTTATCAGTTATCCTTTTACCTTTATCTCCACTCATTTCTTCTATGAACTTCCTGATATTTTTCCTTATCTCAAGTGGGTTCTGCCTGCTGGTGGCCTCTTGCTCAATAGGGTGAATCTCAAGGTGAGCTACTTTATTTCTCTTCCTTCTTTCTCTTAGGATCCTATCAGGTTCTTCACCTAATTAGTCTATACTTTGATCGTGCCTCCTAGCATTTTCATAGGCTGTCACTTATGCTCTCAATCTCTCTACCTTGATGAGAATGCTAATCTTCATCAATATGCCCCTTACTTTTTGCATGTGTATGAACCCATGCACATGACTATCCTTTGGCGAAGGAGATCTATCTACACCTCTCCCTTTTAGATGATTCACCTCTTCTTATGGCCATAGTAGTGGACTTTAACTTTTGGCCGTTAGGTCCTCTTAGCATTACCAACTTCTTTGCTTCATTTATTGCTCCTCTAGCCTCCTTTGCTCTTTTAAAGGCTAACTATTGGTTCACCCCAAGGTTTTGGCCTATTTTTAGAACTATGGTTACATTTTGAGTAGGTGGGGTGAGGGTTTGCTATTGCATAGCAATAAAAGCTTGCAGTCGAGGTTTGTTGCATGGTCACAATACTCATTACCTGCAAAAAGGCAACAAGATTAAAATTTAGAGGAACTACATAGAGAGTTTGGTGTGTTTGGAGGTGTAGTGCCTTGAGGCGAGGTTAGGTCAAGGCTAGTTCTATAGGATCCACACGTGAAGTTGAAGCTTCTTTGAATTTATCATTTGGGTTAATCATCTTGACATAAGGATGATGATTATCACATGCTATGGGTATTAGAAATGGATACCAGTGTGGTAAACCTCATAAAAAATAAGAGAAAAAGAGGAAATTAGTTAGTGTTTCCCACAGACGGTGCCATTTGATCGATTATAGATCTTTCAATAGTTATTAGGCTAAATTCCTTATTTGGACTTTGAAGTAAGCTGGATGGTTTCAATAGTCTGCAAGAGAGAGAAACATGTGAGAGGGCCAAGCCTTTAGACTTGGCGAAGACTTTTCGACGCTCAAGTTAGCAATGGGACCTAGAAAGGTTGTAAGGAAAGTTGTTTCTTTCTTGTAACTAATATGTTTTAGTGAGAGAAAGAGATGAGAGTGTGTAGAATTAGCTACCTCAAATGGTATGGGTGCATCACCTTTTATACTATCCTCGTGAAATAACTTATGGAGGAAGGGATAGGTCTCCAAGATGATGTATTCTTGGTATAAGTTGTAGGGTGAGCCTCCATTACTAGGACAAATTCATATGGCTTCTGGTGAAAAGTGTTGATGGAGAAGACTATTTTGCAAGTGTCACATTTATAGGGTGACTTGCATTAAATATTTGAATGACTCTTGCTATAGTATCCTTACATAGACTTCTAGCTCATTAGCGAGGAAGTTTAAACGAGGTAGCACCTTATTTGAGGGTTTTTTAAACAGTCTTGATCTTGGATTTGGTCAACTTTGATCATTAGGCCCAGAGAAAATTTGTTTCTGGTCTAGACTTTCTTAGCTTTAGGCCCAGTTTAAATATGGATTATTTTATTCCTTATCAACACCAAATTATATGATTTACTACAAAATGCTAAGATTTATACAATAAGATACATATTTGTATGTCAAGGTCACTGTCTCAAATTAAAGTGATACTTCGTAGCATATCGAGATTAAGATTTCACACTTCAATTCTCTTTAAATATTTCCAACGATTAAAAAAGGCAAAAAAAAACTAAATCATATATAAAAAAAAAAAAATCCAACTATGCATATGCATGTTAAATTAATTAGTGTAGATAAATTGAATATGATGATGAAAAGAGAATAATATTCTATTGAAATATATATATATAAAAGTTGTTCAAAATATATCGCAGGGGGCATATAATGAATATATATATGTAAATGTAAAGAGATAGCTTACAAATTCAAGAAGGGAAAAATAATATAACAAGCAAGGAGACTCATTAGAACATATCATGGCCAGACAAGTTCATTAAACCAGCTCCCTTTATATTGATCATAGCAGATAAAAACACCAACTTCAAAAAGATTATTAATCACTCCTTCTAACAAATTAATTCCACATGCATCAACAAGTTCCTGCAAGGTTAATTACAAACATTTTATATATAATATGCTTTAGTAATATATCCTTTTGCATGTATATAATTATTCTACACAATTAATCCGTAAAGCAGCAAAAGATAATGAATTAGATATTATATATAAAATATAATACAATTAAGACAATTGTATATCCAAGTACCATATATTAATTATATATTCGTTGTTTAATTTCCAAAATTAAATTGCATATATAAATTCATCTCACAATCCTGAAAAATGACTGCAGCATTATAATTTTATTTTAGTAAATTTGACTTCAACTGAAATTCAAACTCAATAGATGAAGATTCCATGTGTGTATATATAGAACTATATATTAATGAATAATGCTATACAATCCAATACTTTTATCCCAACTGATACGGTATCATTACATTGGAAAATATTTTATATGATGCAATTTTGGAAAAGAAATATAGTAAATAAGATAATGACATATCAGTTGAAATAATAAGTTGAGATAAAAGTGTTGAACTATAAAGCATTTTCTAGAGAATATATATAAGCTCATACTCCGATGAAGGCCTCTTTAGTATGGTCTAGCACATGGGAGGACACATGGGTACCTTTCCTTCACTTTTGGCTAAGTAATTAATGTATATATTTATATATATATATATATATATATAGAGAGAGAGAGAGAGAGAGAGAGAGAGAGAGAGGAAATTATGATTGAAAAAGTATGTTCTTTGGTCATGGAAGAGGACAGAACCAGCAAAACCCTAATGTGAAATATTATATTATGAATCCTAATATGTGAAGTGTTTGAGCTTCTTTCTTTACGGAAATCTTGTTTAGACCTGGTCTGTGTTGATCTCTCTCCCATGTAATGAAATTTCACCAAAATGAAAATATTTTAACATAATATGAGATATTTTTTAAAATGAAATCTCACAATGCATAAACCAAATCTAGACAGGAATTTCACCTTTCTTAATAGCATATGTAGAATTTTCAGGACTGAGATTATCAATTCCAACCCCCCACCACAGCCTAATTAATGAAAAAATGATAATGATTTGGTGCAACAATTAATCAATGTTAACATTATATATATGCATGACCATATGCTTCCAATTCTCCCAAGAAGATAATGCATGATAATTGACATATTTATTAAGAATATATAAGTAGTGGGTTAAGAAAAATTTATAAAACTAATATCCATATTTAATAATATTATAAATAAGAAATCTTATAATTCAATCAATCATTTGTTTTCTTTATATGTATACATACTGACTTAACTGGCGGAGGGTTAAATTAATATCAGAATAAACTGAAATTATGTACTTTCTCAATCACTACTTTTCTTTTTCTCTTTTTTTTTTTTCCCTTTTTGCAGGTAAGCCTAAACAGTTAGAAATTAACCTTCATAATGAGTTTACCAAATATTTACCTTATACAGAAGAAGACTCATTTTAAATCAAGAAGAAATTAAGACAACCAGCATTTTAATTAAGATTATTAACTAGGGCTATGATCTTATGTATATAAATGTATAATAGGAACAGAGAAATGCAAAGTAATTAAAGGCATGGTATTTGTTTTTTAGGAGCACAAAACTCAGTCTAATCACCTAATTAGTTAACAAAAGTTGATATCCAAACAAATACAAGATGCAAAGGAGAAGCATTGGCATCAATCAAATAAAATAAACCTAGTGTCCCACAAAATCTGATATTGGACAACATGCAAATCTAACAAGGTACAAAGAGCAATATCCTAAATTTCAAAACTACCCTTGCAAAGATCTTATGCACTATAGAAAAGCAATTGGTGGGGTACTGGTTGAATTGGTTTTTTGTTTAAATATTATTTATTAACAAATCCAACATTAATTAAATATATAGCTAATTAATTAATTCTTGCTTTCTCCCACATCCTGGAGAGTCACAGCCATGGTATTCATCCAAAAATTCTAGACCAGAAAAGGCAAACAGAAAATCATGATCATGCACAAATATAATTAAATAAGGTATTTACAAGAAACCTTAAACTTCTGCTAATTACTAATTAATATCAATCATTAATTACTTTGCATATTTTATTTGCATTAACATGGAAAAGTGCATGATATCTCACTTTACCACTCAAGGGAAGAAAATCCTGAGAATCTTAAAAGAACTAATTAAATAGGGAAAAGTTAATTAACATGTAATTAAATAATATATAAATTTATTATAAAAAAAATAATATATAAAATGTGGACTGATCAATAGATAACTATAGAGAACATTTGCCTTTGCATGATGTGCTTAATTCTGTGTGCATAAGAGATTTCTACTCAATTATACAATTAGCCATACTGTTTCTTAGACAAAAACCATTAATTAATTTTCATATATATCTTTAATAACAAAGGGTAATTTATTAATGCCTATGCAAATTAGGGTTCTTGTAATGTTTGAACAATTATCTTTTTTTTTTTTTGAAATAAGATATATACACACAGATTAGAGACAGGACACGCAGGTTTTTGCAGTGTTTGAATAATTATCTAGCTAGCATAAACAAAATTATAAGATCTTGGCATGCAAATTTGAAAATTGAATGTGTATCAAAATTATAAGAAAAACAAAATTTTGTACGTGTATCAAGATGCCTTATTGTATGTGAACAAACTAGTTATTTGATAGGTGCGAGTTTAATCTAATTAAGTTTGTGTCTAGCCATAAGTATTCGATACATAAGGTCATCACATATATATAATTTTTGTATCTAGCTATATATATATATCCATAACTCTTTTTTAAGTTCAAGAATCAGATTTAATTAAGGCTCTAATGCAAATCAAAGAAATACGTAATATAAATATAAGACTTCAATTGGTTCATTAAATATAATTAGTAGATTCACCAAAATTTCAAGTAAAAACCGACAAAAAATAAATAAATGGAGAGAAAGTAATTAATTATTACCATATATAGTGAAGGAATCTAAGAGAAATGCATGGTAGAGCTTGATTCATCAATTCCTTTGCTAGGATTAGGCTTCTTCTTCTTTTTCTTGTAAGGGATTCCTCTTGCCTTAGCTTGACAATCCCTTACTTCCCTTAAATAAACACGAATAGCACCACTAGCAAAAGGGTTGGTTTCTGGTGAACCTCCATTTTCCTCATAGGCAGCTCTAAGCCTACCAATAAGAGCATCAAGACTTCCCCAAGCTTGTCTAAGTGGACAAGTACAAGGAGCAGGGGGCTCAGGTTGCCCATAAAACATACAACCTTGTAAATGAACCTTAGTCTTGCCAAATTGATCTAAATATCTAAGGAATTCAAGAACATGGTTGCAGTTGCATTGAGAAAGAGCTACTGGAGGCCTTTGATTCTTCAAGTACTGACCAAAAGTATTCCAATCCCTTCTTTTCTGGGATTCATATCGACTTGGGGTGGTAGCGATTGCTGTTTGTTCATTGGACGACGATCCTTGTGCTAAATCTTTTCCTCTATCACTACTACTTGACATGGTTTTAGTGATTCGATGGCAGCTATCAGTGTTTGATTATCAAATTAATAAGGCAAAGAAATTGAACTAATTGAAATTATTAATGGAGACCAGGTGAGACTGAGAGTGAGAGAGAGGGAAAAAAAAAAAAAAAAAAAAAAAAAAAGAGAAAGAAAGGTGAAAAGAATAGGGTAATTAGAGAGAGTGGAGAGGAAGATCAACTTCAGATCATTGGACTAGTGATGAGTAGACATACCATGGGGCCATATGCACTTGCTTTTTTAATTTTTTTAAAATCTTCTTTTATTTATTTATTATAACATTAATTAATATATAATCAGCCATCTCTCTCGCTATATATATATATATATTATCTCTAAATAAATTTATTATATAAGAGTATATTTGGTAGACTATAATAAAATATTATATAATATAATTGAATATATTTTTAATGTAATGCTTGAAATACAATACCTTTTTAATGTTATATTATATAAAATCGATTGTACTATATACATTTGAATGTTCTATCAAATATTATATATATGCTTTCCTTTCCAAACATACAATTATTGTATGTCATTTTGTCAACGTAAGCTTTTATTATTGGAGGTTATATTATATCATAATTACCATTATGTCCCTTAAGTAATCTCACTCTTCATAAGTAGCCATTTATATATATCATATATCACAATTGAATTGGGTAGGAGATTATTAGAATTTAGAAAATGCTTTTGCTCCAGAATACTTCTACTTCAAACTCCATTAATTTTCTTCTTTTGTTTCATACCAATTTTTTTTTTAATGTCTCCAAAAAACTCCATCCCTTCACCAATTAATACTCTTTTTTCTTTTTTTTTTTTTCCACTATTTGAGATGATTAATTCTTACTAATAACATTCAAATTCCAACACTCTTATTATTATTTTTTTTAAGCCCCTCAAATGCATTTTTGGGTTACTTACATATCAATTCAAATTAAATCTCATTTCTAAATGAGTCACCGGGGCATCTTCACTCTTTGTTTATGTATTCAAAAATTACCTCATGAATGCTAATTTTAAAAATCAAATGAAGCCTCATCAACCATAAGAAGAGCAAACATCATATCTCTATCATTAGGATAATTCCATTAGTTTGACATTGTTTATGCTTGTTAGAATATCTCACATTAATTAAATACAAAAATATTAAGTAATTAATATAGAAACAGACTTTTCAACCTTAACAAACTAACTTTTAAAGTTGGTTCTCTTAAATTTATATTAAAAATTTAACATGATATTAGAGCAGAATGGTTCTATTTACTTAAGTACCTCATTCCTAATTATTTTACTGATTGTTTCGGTTTACCCAAATACCTAATTATCTTGTTAGTTATTCTGGCTTAGCCAAAAAACTTAATTACTTTATCGATTGATCCAGTCTACCTAAAGTACCTAATTAGTTTACCGGTTAATCAAGTTCTAATTATTTTAAGTGAAACTTTGAATATTCTGTTGTCAGGTAAAATGCACTGAAGGTTACTAAACTTTTACCTGTTTTTTGTTTTAGTCATTAAATTTTAATTTCTTACAATTTAATCACTAAACTTTAATTTTTTTTTCATTGGCGGATCACTAAAAGAATTCCGATGAAATAAGTCACTAAAAAGTTGACATGGCATTTCAAGTAGGATGACACTTCATCAAAATTGATGATATAAGCATGTCACATTACATTAAAAGGTTTTTAAAATTTAAAATTTAAAAATCATATTTTTAAATTAAAATTCAAATATATTTATTTGTGTGATGTGAGATGCTTATGTCATCAACCTTGATGACGTGTCATCCTACTTGGAACACCACGTCAGTTTTTTAGTGAGTTATTCATCGGGATTGTCTTAGTAATCTGCCGGTGAAAAAAAATTAAAGTTTAGTGATTAAATTGTAAAAAATTAAAATTTAGTGACCAAAACAGAAAACAAGCAAAAGTTTAGTGATCTCTACTGCACTTTACCCTAGAAATGTTAGAATATCCCACATTAATTAGTACAAAAATATTAAGTGATTAATATATATATATAAATAGACTTTTCAATTTTAACAAGTTAGTTTTTAAAACTGATTCTCTTAAACTTATATTAAAAATTTAACAATAATAATTATAATATTTGCATTTAGTTGATATAATATTATATAACAATGAGATGTGAAACTGTTTAATTCTTTGTTTTAATTTTTTTTTTCTTTCTAGTTTAGCCGTTTCTATTTATATTTGACTGATCAAGTTGGAAGAATTGATGTGAAAGAGAGCCACCATTTATTTGGACATGATGTTGCTGTTGTTGATGTTCTGGTCAATATATACAAGTGAATTTGGTATTCGTAACTCTATACAAAATCTTAACCCATTGTCTGAATTGCAAGTTTTTGATTTTGAACGAGAGAATTCAAATAACTAATAGATTTAATCTATTTTTATGTTTGATTGATAAAAAAAAATAAAAAAAAAAAGTAAATAAATTGGAGAATAAGAAAATCAATTATTTCCCCAATTTATTTTTTCAAACATTGTACTTAAAATCTCATGTAGGAGATTATTTTATTAGATTCCTCAGCTCAATAAATGAGAAATTCTATTTTTTGTTAATTCCAAAAATACTTTTTAAATTTAAAAATTTATATACCAAATAAGAAATATTGAATAACTAAATAAAATTAAAAAATTATGTTTTAAATTCCATAAATTTAAAAAATTTTCTATGCAAACATTGCATTACCTAACCAAACCCCCAAACACGCCGCCGCCCCCGCCCCGCGCGCCCGCGCCCCGCCCCCCCCCCCCCCCCCCCCCAACAAAAATAAAAATCCAAAATTATATATAAGAAACATGAGATACAACCATGACTTCTCCGTTCAATCACAAAAGCTTTATGTCAGGTTTTAAGAAGCATAATTAATGGCATCCCTACCTAAACTAATGGCCCCCCTCCAATTCCATTTTTGTTTTCCACTTTATTTCTGGTGCATGAACAAAACCATGTAATATAGAGTACATGCAAAACCATGAAGAAAAGCAATTTTTTTAAGGAAAAAAAGGAAAATTTGAAACGATAATTAAAAACTGATACATTCGGGAATCAAAAACAATTATCCTGTGATACTAATTTCATCGATAACTTGTAACATTTTATTTTATTTTATTTTTTTACTTTAACAAATATAATTTAATAGTAATATATCTTTTGACAATCCAATATAATTAATTCGAATATCTATTGATCTAATATTAAAAAAATACTGATAAAACTTTACTTAATAATACAAGTAGCATTTTCAAAATTGAAAAGTAAGAGAATGAACTCTTTGAATTAGAATTCAATTAGAAACAAATTAAGGTAATAAATTTCACTTAATAACACAGACTATGTCTCTGAAAAAAATTGAAGATCAAACCCTCTGAATTAGAGCTCAATTAAATACAAAGAATTAATCATAATTATTTGTTTATTTTTAATTAATAACAATTTGAACTTACATTGTAGTGGAAATTGGTAGGGGTCATATGGCAGTTTCACTGAAAAGAAAGATTAGGTTTAGCATGTGATCATGTTTTGGCATTAAACCTAATGTGGTTGATTTTGAACTTAACAAAATAAATTCTTACTTGCTATGATTTTGAGAGTGAGAGGAAACCTGAGGTATACGTCAATTTGATGGACATGACGCCTGACCAATCTAATTGGGTCCCATTTATAAGATACCCTCTTGCCTGATGTTGATATCCTCTATTTCTAACCGTCTGATCATTTTGTTTGATCATCATAAATCAAACTTTTCGAAAACAACTATTTATTAATTAATGTGATTCGAAGATAAAAGTTGAAATTCTTCTTTGAAGTAACCCATATGCACATGAGAACAAGCGTAGCTTATCAATCATTGTTGAATTAAATTATTAATAATATCTATATGCAAAATTAAGATTATTATCAATCCAATAGTCAATAAAAATGCCCCCACCTTTGGCAAAATAAATAAATAAATAAATAAAAATGCCCCCACTCACATGATTTCATGAGATAAAATTTTAAATAAAATATAAAAAAAGTTTTTTTTTTCCCAAAGAAATATATAAAAAAGTTAAATCACATATTTTGGTTGTGATTAGACTAATAGTTCAGAAATTAAATATTTAGGTTATATTTGATAAATGCATAATAGAATTAGAATGGAACATAATATGATAATGAAATAGAATGATTAATTATATAATATTTTATTCTATTCCATTACAATTTATTAAATACTTGTCTGCTCTAAAAAGATTATCCGCTTTTTTTTTCATACAATTTAAAAAAAATCATTAATTGCTTACTAAATCATAAATTTTATTATATTTTTTCACTTATATCCTTGCATATATTCATTTATTACTATCTTTATTATTAATTTTGAGAATACACACATCTCAATTAATAAAAATAAAATAAACAAATATCTATATTTATTTTAAGAGTGGATAAGTATTTTGAAATATCCTAAAAAAGAATAATGAATAATTTTTTTGGACGAAAATAATATATTTTAATTGATATGGTGATTGTAAATCCCATATACTTCTTACATTCCATTTTAACAGGCAACTTTCATTTTGCACATGCATTAAGAAAATTAGTTAATAGCATTAATTTTAACTATTATTTTTTTAAAATACTCTTATTTATTAACCACTTCTTTTACTAAAGAAAGTGAAATTTTAATTATAGATTGTAAAATTAATGTTGATTAATAAAGGATAATCTTGACCATTACTTATTAACTACTCCCTCCATTCTAAAAAAAAAAGTAGTCAATAACTAAAAATCACAATTTTTAAGGTAAAAATAACTTTATCATAAATTGCCAAAAAGACCCCTATCAATTACAGTATAAATTTGAGAAACATCTTTAATACTTAGGAAATGGAAGGGTAAATTAGTCATTGTACCATTTTTTTTATTGGGTTACTAAATGACCATTTATTTATAAATAAAACTTATTTTTTTAATGGCTACTTTTTTCAAAATAGAGGGAGTAACAATTAAAAAAAAAAAAGTAGCCTAAAATTTGAGATGGATGAAAAAGAAAAAATGCCTATTAAAGTGAAACGGAGGGAATAGTACTTTTGAGGTAGTCCTTGATTAATTTCATATGTTAATTAACATGAAAGAATTTATAATAGATCTTGTCACTACATGAAAATCACAATTTACTGACAAAAATAATTTCATTGGTAAATTTACTAAATTATGTACAGAATACTGACAACAAGCAATATATATATATATATATATATATATATATATATATATATATATATATATATATATATATATATATATATATATATATATATATATATATATATATATATATATATATATTTGTACTTACCTACAGATTACCGATGGTTTATTAACAAAAAATTACTGATAGTCAAGTTTCTCGCTAAATAAGGTCTAGCAACAATTTACCAGTAGAAATTTTTGTAAGTAAATTTATCGACTAAAATTTTAGTCTGCAACTTAGAGAGCAAAATTTTTTTTAATTCCTATAAAAAATTTTCAATTTACTGACAATCTCAACGAATTGGTAAATTTACTAATAAAAATTTTAGCTAATAAATTGGAGAGCAAAATTTTATTTAATTTACTGACAAAAACTTTCATTGGTAAATTAACCGATAAAAATTTTAATCGGTAAATTAGAAAGCAATTTTTTTTTAATTTATAGACAAAAAAATTTTCAATTTACTGAAAAAAATTTGTTGGTAAATTTACCGATAAAAATTTTAATAAGAAAATTGGAGAGTAGATTTTTTAAATATGCCAACAAAAAATTTTCAATTTACTGATAAAAACTTTTCATCAATAAATTTACCAACAAAAATTTCTGTCAGTAAATTGGAGAGAATATTTTTTTTTAATTTACCAATAAAAAGTTTCCAAGTTACTAATAAAAACTTTCTGTCAGTAAATTTACCAATAAAAATTTCAATCGATAGATTGAAGAGCAAAAATTTTTTAATACTCTCGTTATTAAATGAAAATTTTAGAGGAAAATTATCCTCCAAATTTTCACTAAACTTTAGAGATTACCAACAAAAATTTTGTTAGTAATCTGTCAATAAATGAAAAATTTCAAGGCAAATTTTCCTCTAAATTTTCACTGATTTTTCTTAAAAAAATAAAATAACAATGAAAATTTAGTTGATAATCCATTGATAAATGAAAATTTTAGAGAGAAATTTTCTTCCAAAATTTCATTTAAAAAATTTACTGACGGAAATTTAGTCAGCAATAAGTCGATAAATGATGTAAAAAAAAGCATAAAATGATTCCTCTTTTCTTCCTCATTAATTTTTTTTCACACTTATTCTCTTTCTCATTTCTTATCGTTTCTCAATTTCTTCTTTTCATTTTTCATAGATAAAATTTCTTTTTCTTTCTTTCTTATTTAATTATTTATTCATTTTTTTTCCTCACTTAATACTCTCGTACTCTTTAATACTCATACTTTTTCTTTCTTATTCTTTCTTTTTTCTATTTTACTTCTTAAATTCCAAACCCTTCAATTTAATTTTTTGATTAAATTTTTTATACTTACTAATTTTATTTTATAATTTAGTAAACTATAAAATAAATTTAATAAATTATTTATCTTACTCTTTCTTTTTTACTCTCTTTCTTTCTCTCTTTTACATTTCATTTCACTCTTTTTTTAGTTTTGAAATATAATTTTAATTTAGTTTTTTAATTTTAGTCATTTTTAATATTCTTTAAATGTGAATAGAAGTAGTTAAAGGTTGCCATGTCAGCAATTCAGATGTAATAAGTTAATTGGTTGATATATGTAATCAGTTAATTTGTTGATATATTTTTAATTAGTTAGTTCATTTCCATAAGCTTCAATTAGTTAGCCCAGTAGCTTAGTCAATATGTATATAAACAAACTTCTCTCTAATGAATGATTGGGGAATTCATTTCATTTCACATCAGTTTTTATAACATGGTATTAGAGCTGGAATTCTAGATCTAGTTTCTCTCTTGACAGCTATTTTGTTATTTAGTATTCATTGTTTCTTCATCCAAGATTTTTGAGTTTTCTTGTGAGTTCATCAATGGCTCCTTTTGAAAATACACTCAATCCAAATGACGATCCTTCTTCACCATATTATCATCATCGTTTAGAGAACTATAGTTCTATAATGGAGACTCTAGAGCTCAATTCTACAAATTTCTCTTCATGGAAAAGGTCATTTCTTCTTGCTATTTCTATAAGGAACAAGTAAGGCTTTCTTGATGGTACCATAGCCAAACCAACTTCAAATGGTAGTCAATATCTTCCTTAGGTCAAATGCAATAATCTAATTATTACTTGGCTTTTGAGATTGATCTCATCTTCAATTGCTTCTATTGTTTTTTACATAGAAGAAGCAAGCAAAATATGGGAGAAATTGAATTAGAGGTTTTCATAACTAGATTATTCAAGTATCTTCCATCCCCATAGCCTTCTTTGCTCATTACTTAAGGAACCAAATCAGTGGATGCATATTTTACAGAACTTAATGGAATTTGGGAGGAATTAAGAAGTTTCAAGCTTTTGCCACATTGTTCTTGTGGAAGTGTAGTGATGGTTATTTTCAGAAGTTTGTAGATGCAACTCAAAAGGATGTGTTCAAATTCCTTAATGGTCTCAATGAGTCCTTTCAAGCACTCAAATCTCAAATCATAATCATTAAACCATTTCTTTCATTGGATCAAGTATACAATATGGTGCTCAAAGAGGAAACTTAGTGGAGTATGCTTTTACAAACACAAAGTTTTTTATGAGAATCAAGATTCTTTGTAAGTATCCTACAAATATTTGCAAGATAAAGATTTCAAGAAGGTTCTTCAAGGTTATCATTTCTACTAAGATAGCCTACAAAGACATGCAATCCAACCATTGTACATGATTGGTGAATCATCTAAGAAGAATATGAGATTGTATGAAGTTTCCTATAAATCAATCAAGGATATTTGGATCATGAGCTTTGCATATGGATCCAATTGTATTCAAGGAAGCTTCAAGGGTTTAATCAATCTATTCAAAACCAATGTCAAAATGAAGAGGCCAAATTACATTCCTATTTACTTGGGCCTAATCTATTCAAGTGTTTACAAGGTTTCCATTCTTCATTCAAATTGGAACCTCCATATTTAGGCTTTTTAAATTCAATTTATCATGTTTTATTTAGTGTTTGGGCTGCCTATGTTATGTATATAGCCCAAGTGTTGTTTAAACTACTTTATTTTCATGTTTTAATTAGTTTTGGGCCTATTTCATGTTAGGTCAAAGGCCCATCTAAATTTTATGGTTTAATTAATTAGATATCAGTTTCTAGTTAGGAAATAGCTTCTTTTGTATAGGAAGGATTCCTAACTTATTTTAGAATTTAGTTCAAACTTAGTTATTATTTAAGAAGTAGTTTCTAATTAGGAATCTTCAATCCTTATATTGGAAGATTTCCTAATCCTTAGCTGATTCTAATTTAGGGCTGACTCTTTATATAAACTCAACCATTCATGTAAAATTAAGTTAAGTTATGATCAATAAAATTCAGTTTTCTTAAGAGTGTGATCTCTTGGTTTTTTGATTCTTGCTTGAATCAAGTTCATATAATCAAAGATAATTACTTCGTGCGTATTTATTCTAAGGTTCTCTTTCACGAGTTGGTATTATGCTGCGGAGATCATCTTCCAAAGGTGATCATATTCCAAGGTGCTTTGTCACGGGTTGGATTTGGGTCGCGGACTTAGCAAAAACCTGATTTAGCTTTCTAAGGAGTTGCTTCCAAGCGTAAAGATAATTGGGTCTCAAGTTTAATATACTTGGGGTTCGTATCAGTTTAATGATGGTGTTGTGATGGTTGTGAAGAAGAATCCCAAGGATGATAAGGTTTGCTATCATTATGTTAAACTTGGTCACATCAAAGAAAAGTGTTTCCATCTTATTGGTTTCCCTCCATATTTAAAGTTCACTAAACTTAGGGTTCATAATCATGATACCAAATCTATTAATCAAGTCTTAGTTTCTTCAACTGACAATGACACTGTCAATATAGTAGCTGGATCTATTGGAGACCTCAATTTTTCTATGGAGCAGGTTCAAAAAGTCATTAATATTCTCAGTGATAAAAATTCTTTTTGTTCAGATGGTAATCTTAGTTCAACTCCATCATCCTCTGCACATTATGCTAATTTTGTAAGTAATCAATTCTCAAAGTTTCAAAGTCTTTTGTTCTCAAAATTCATTGTCTCTCCTTGGGTTGTAGACACTGGAGCTACCAATAACATCATTTGCTTATTAGATTTGTTTGATTCTTAGATTCAAGTTCACAATTTTTTTTATTCAATTGCCTAATGGGATGCATATGCAAGTCACTCATGTAGGCATTGTTATTCTCAATCATATGTCACTCTTCAAAATATCCTATTAGTTCCTTCCTTCAATTTTAATTTGCTATATGTAAGCAAATTATTTCTCAATAATCAATTGTATCTCATTTTCATTTCTCATCATTGTTTCATCAGGGTCCACTTATCATGGATTTCAATTGGATTGGCTGAGATGAGAGAGGGTTTGTTCTACCTTAAAAAAAACTTCAGTCCATCAAATTAAAAAGATGTAGTTAGTCAATCTAATTCTATTTGTATGGTTTCTGTTGATGTCTAGCATCACAAACTATGACATATTCCTTTTAATAAAATAGCCTCCATCATTCCTGATGCAAATGAAACTCAAAATTCCTTCATTTGTACTACTTGTCCTAAGGCTAAGCAGAAAAGAAAATTTTTTCCTGTACATATATTAATAATAGCAAGACTATATTTGACATTATACATACCGATGTTTAGGGTCCCTATTCTTAAACAAGATTTGAGTGGCAATCTTTATTTCCTTACTTTAGTTGATGATTTTTCAAAGTGCGTTTGGTTATTTCTCATGAAACATAAGTCTGATGTGTCACAAGTTCTGTCTCAATTCCATAAGTATTTTCAAACAGATATAAAGTTATTGAGATCAGACAATGTTTTGGAGTTTTCCCTTCCTACTTTTTATCAGTCTCATGGAATCATTCATCAAACTTCTTGCCCCCATACTCTATAACAAAATGGAGTTCCTAAAAGAAAACACCAACACATATTGAACATTACTAGGGCCTTACTTTTCCAATCTCACTTACCCATCAAATTCTAGCATGATGCTATTCTTACAGCAATCTACCTAATGAATGAAACACCCACTTCCATACATAATGGAAAGTCACCTTATGAAGTGTTATTTTCATAAAAACCATCATATCAACATCTTAAATCCTTTGGTTGCTTAGCATTTGCATTTGATACAGCTCCTTACAAGAAAAGTTTGATTTTAAATCTAAAAAATGTGTTTATAGGATCCTTACTTACTGTTAAAGGTTATAAACTCTTTCATTTAGAAAGTCATATTGTTTTTTATTCCAGAGATGTTAAGTTCCATGAGCATGTATTTCCTTCTCTGACAAAACCTGATTCCTTGGACACATAAGATAATTCTTAATTAGTTCTTCCTATTATTCCATATTATTCATCTTTAATTTCTTTTGAGTCTATTAATACATATTTGTAAGTTCCTTCTCTACAATATCCATCACCTACTGAGCAATTTACGGCTTCTTCATCCCCTTTTTCTCATGATCATCCCAATCAGTCAACTATTATTCATGATACTTAGCAAATACAATTCCAAAATTACAACTTCAATTAGTCTCATATGATCCACTTGTTATTAATAGCTCAAAAACACAGTCTTAACTTATCCCTTTTGTTTTAAAAAATCATATTCATTTAGATTCACTGCTTGACTCTTCAGTGGTTGTTCCTAATTCTCATACTACTCTAAGGAAAAGTTCTAAAATCTCAAAAACACTTAGCTAATCTAGGACTATCATGTTTAGCTTAAAAACAAATCAACAGTTTTAGCCCCTTTTACCGCATTTGTCACTTCCCACCCTATTCAGAATCATGTATCTTATAGTCTTTTATTTCCCTCCTATAAAAATTTTGTTTTTTCTCTTACTTCTATGTGTGAACCAACCAATTATACTTTAGCAAGTAAATTTGATCACTGGGTTGATGCAATGAATTCTGAACTTGCTGTTTTGGAGGAAAATCATACTTGGTCTATAGTTCCTTTACCCCCAGGCAAACGGGCTATAGGGTGTAAATGGGTTTACAAAACTAAGTTTAAAGCTGATGGTTCAGTTGAGAGGTTCAAGGCAAGACTAGTTGCCAAAGTTTATAATCAAAGGGAAGGGTTTGATTATCATTAAACATTTAGTCTAGTTGTTAAATATACTAATATTATATTGTTTTTATCCTCTCTTTTTACTAGAGTTACAAACTCAAATTTGTGGCTTTACTGGTTTATATAAATGATATAGCCATAGCAAGTAACAATATTTCATTGGTTGATCAATTGAAAAAGGACCTAAATGTTCACTTGAAATTGAAAGATTTAGGTTCTTTAAGTTGAATGGCATTTCAGTGTGTCGAAGGAAGTATGCACTGAAGTTGCAGGAGTACAATCAATTGGGAGCTAAGCCAAGTAACATTCCAACTAAAGTGAATCACAGGCTAGTTCATAGAGATCAAGATTTATTAAATGATGCAACTTAATATAGGTAACAAGTGGGAAAATTAATGTATCTTACCTTAATCAGGCTTGTTATCAGTCATGCAGTCCATGTATTGACTCAATTCATGGATAAGCCTATAAATGCACACTTACAAGTTGCATTTAAAATGCTAAAATATATAAAGAAGGCACCTGGGCAAAGAGTCTTGTTTTCTAGTTCTTTAAACCTTAAAATCAGAGCATACTCAGATAGTGACTGGGTAGGTTGTAGTGAAACAATGAGGTCCTTAACTAGTTTTTGTGTTTACTTGGGGAATTCCTAATGAGATGGAAGCCAAAGAAGCAAGCTGTGGTATCAAGAAGTTATATAAAAGCATAATACAAAACAAGGGCTTCTACAATTTGTGAAGTTATATTATTGTTATTTCTGCTAAAAGATTTTGGAATTGATCATATGCAACCAGTAATTCTATATTGGGACAACATATCAGCAATTTAGATTGCAAAGAACCCTATATTTTTAATGAAAGAACAAAAAATATTGAGCTAGATTGTCATTTCATTAGAGAAAAGGTTGAATCTGGTACAATTCAACTTGAATACTTGAGATCACATGAGCAAACAGCTGATATTTTTTCTAAAGCTTTACATCCTACCCAATTTTGCTATCTCTTAAGCAAGATGAACATACATATATGTATATGCATCTTGAGGGGGAGTGTGAAGAATAGAAGTAGTCAAAGGTTGCCATATGTTAGCAATTCTGCTTTAATCAGTTGATTGGTTGCCGTATTTATTAGTTAGTTTGCTGTTATTTTTAATTAGTTAGTTCATTTCTAGAAGGTTCAATTAGTTAGCTCAGTATTCATTTCTAGAAGCTTCAATTAGTTAGCTCAGTAGCTTAGTCAATGTGTATATAAACAGACTTCTCTCTAATGAATGATTGAGGAATTCATTTCATTTCACATAAGTTTTATAACATTTCATTTCACATAAGTTTTATTACATTAAGCTTCCTAATTTATTTTATAATAATTATTATTTTAATTTTCATGTTCATTCTAAAAATTTTAATTTTTAAATTATTTTTTAAAGAATATATTTTTTAAAAAAGAATTTTACCAACAAATTACCGACAAAATATTTTTTTAAAAAAATTAATTTATAAAATTACTGATGGATTATTGATAAAATATTTACTTTTGAAAAATATTTATTTAAAATTTACTGACGAATTATCGATGGATTTTTTTATTTTTTAAAAATAAAAAATTACTGACGGATTACCGATAAAAATTTCATAAGCAAATTGTCTCCCTACAAAAATTTCGACAATATAAATTTTACTGAAAATATAAAAATAATTTACCAATAGAAATTCCGTCGATAATTACTGAAAATTTTGAATTCAGTAGGTAAATTATATTACCGACAAGTTTAATACCGACTAAAATTTTTTTGCCACTAATTTGTCAGAATATGTATTACAGATGGAAAAAACACAATTTATCAACAAAATTTTTAGTCTGTAAATTAATTTTTTAATAGTGTGTGAATATGTCAAAATATAAATAAATATTATATTTAAACATATTTACATGTAACCAAAATAATACATAAAAAAAATCGCTTGAGTGGTTTGACAGTAATGACATGTTTACATATGCTGAAGAAAGTGATGCTATTATGAGGATCTCCATTAGAAATCTATGTTCAAAGGATAAATTAGTGTAACACTTTGAAAGATCAGGTGTTTACTCTGTTAGATCTGGTTATTATGTAGCTCTTGCGAATTATCAAGAACCAGATACATGGATCAATTCCAATCAATGAAATAAGAGTTTTTGGAGATCTATCTGGGAGATGAATGTGCAACCAAAGGTTTGGTCTTTCTTGTGGAGGTGTTCTCAATAGGCTTTAGCTATAAAGGCGAATTTGGTTGGGAAAGGTATGGAGATGTTGGCTTCTTGTGATTTATGTAGGGCTTTAACTGAAACTATTTCTCATATGTTATTTCATTGCCCACATGCAAGAGCAATTTGGGGTTTAGTTAGGTTTACTACAGATCATATGCCAACAAAGGAAGATTTTAAATAATGGTGGAAGGCTTTGGTGAAAGATTTGCGTAAAAAGAGGCATGATGATAATCTTAATTATGTTGTGTAAACTCTTAAATTTGCACTCTTAGAATTCAGCAACAACTTGACACCTGCTAAGATTAGTGCGCTATATAGAGCCAGTACGGCGGTCCCACTAGCTGGTTAGCAGGCAGGAGTCAAGGGGGCAGCGCCCCTTTGAAAAATAATTTTTCTGAATTTTTCACCTTTAAACGATCGATTTTTTATTATGAATCCATAGAATTAAATCGGGCTCAAATCGGATTAGAAACGGACCAAAACCAGCAAAATAGTGCAAAATTGGGTTGAATCAGAGAGTTGGCAGTGCGCCAAGCGTGCCATCACATTGGGCGGCATGCCTAGAGTGCCAGCAGTAAAGCAGCACCATTTCGGTGTCGCCTAGGAGATCGGCATGCCGCCCGTGCTACCCAACATCCAGCGGCACCCTATCAGAAGCTCTATAAATAGAGCCTCCTTCAAGCTCATTTGTGATGATTTCAAAGGCAGAAACTCACCTCTATTACTCTACTTTTTATGCTAAAATTCTCTTTGAAATTTGATACTAAAAGGCTGTTGTTTCAAATTTTTTAATTTGCATTTATTATTCTATTTTTGCTAACCTTTTACTGTTAAAATTTAAACTTCAGGGTTCTTAAATCTAAGTGGAGCTTAGATCCGAAGTTAAGCTCACCCCATTCATCCAAAAGTCAAGAAAAGTGAAGGTATAATTCCTATTCTTTTTTCCATTTCTAAAATTCTAAACTCAAACCTACAACTCTCTTTAGGTCTAAGACAAAAAAGATCTAAAATTTATTAATTTAAATATCAGAATTAAATTAATAAATCAAACCAATACTTTTTTTCAAAACCTCTCATTTGCAAGAAGGAAGAGTTGTGTGGAGTTTGATTCCTATTTAGTAGAATAGTAAGCTGTCATTCTGTAAGGCATCAACTCCAAAATATTTTTTAATAATATTTTCCCATTTCTTTTGTTATTTATTTGTATGTGTTGAATTCTATATTTTCATTTTTGTAATTCAGTTGAGGAATGTGTGCTTTTCCTAGTATCCATAAGGGTTAGAGGAAAGATCCTTTTTATTTCATTCGTTTTGATTTTGTAATAATTAAGTAGAATTTATTCTGTGCTTCTTTATTTACAATTATCATTTCATTCTATCATTTATAATTGTTTCATTCATCATTTTACTTTTATTCATGCATACACTGAAATTATCCCTTTTTTTTAAAGAGTTATTTTGTAATTTTTAGCCAAACATTTTTTTAAATACCAAAACCTGATCTCCAAACCCTCTTTGGTCACTCGTGGATTAGTACTTTTTCCATTGGGATAAATCAAACATTTTGGAGTCAAACAATTTGGGCTTTCCTTTAATTTTTCCAATTAAAATAAGTAAAATTAAAATGGCGACTCCTTTTCACAAACAACAAATAGCAAAACTCAATTTTCTGAAATCATAGTCAGTTCCAATCATGGAGTTTTTCCTGAAGAGTATTTTGATTCCCTCGGCGAATCAGACTGGTGCTAGGGTGAGGCCTCACATGTTGCCATTGTGTGCTGGCATATTTGGAAGAAACAGAATGCTGCTTTATTTGAAGGAAAAGTGATTGATCCTTTAGAAACAAAGGCTTGGTGTGATAGGACTTGGAATGAAAAGCTGCTGTGTAGTGAGAAATCACGAATTTGCCATTAAAGCCAAGGACAGCAATGGAAAGAAGTCACTACAAATCACAGATAGAGAAGACCTCCTCATGGTTTTCTTAAAATTAATTCAGATGCTTCATTCATGTAAGGTTCAAAGGTAGTTTCAGTTGTTTTTATTTGTAGGGATGCTTATAGGCAAGTCATGCATACTGGGGCTTCTTTTCTATCATGTTATTCACCATTACCAACTGAAGTAGTGGCTCTAAGGGAGGCGGTCAGATTTACTAAAAGTTATGGGCTATAGAATGTTCAATTTGAATTTTACTCCTTAGCGGTTATTGATTGCTACACAACCACAACAAGGTTGCTCAATGGGAGATTTCTAATATTATAGAAGAGTTATATCTATATGTTTTTTCCATTTCTAATAGTAGCCTAATGTATGTTAGTAGAAATGTTAAACATGTAGTTGATTGGGTAGCTAAATATTCATTTCCTTTCGATTATGGTGGGTTAGCTTTTACTAATCCATAGCTTGAAATGTTATTATTAGTGGATGTATCTCTTTCCAATGATCAATAGATGGATATTTTTTTTAGTACTGTGAGGTCTCATCTGAGCACTAGCCCGATCTGCTAAAAGAAATTGAGATGCTCATTCAAGTTTAGACTTATGATGGAACATTTGGGTTCGAATTAGTTGATTTTGAAAATGATTTCATTTAGTTGGAAAAACATTAAGGAAAAAACCCAAATTGACTCCAATTCATTAATTTTGCAATTAATTTATCCAAGGATAAAAATCACTAGTCTTCGGATCAAGTTGAGCTCGGAGACTAGATTTTTAGTTAAATAATCTAAATTTGGCTCTTAAGTTTAATTTGACTTTGAAAATTAATTTCATGAATGCCAAACATTATATGACAATTATAATATCATGATTAATGGATGAGTATGGAGAAAAGTAAAACATCCTTAAATTGAACTAATTACATAAATTAATTAAAAAAGAGAAAGGAGATTGATTGAGATTTGGATTTAGATTCCAAACTTGTTTACGTACCCCATTGAATGGGGATCAAAACCCATGTAATTTATTCCACGATTAAGTGGAGGGGTTTAGGGATTGATTTGATTTGAGTTTGAGAGGAAAAGGCTGATACCTTTGCTTTTAGATGATGGAGAATTTTACCGGACTGAAATTTCGTTTTATCGGGATCAGGGGATTGGATTGATTAGGGATTAATTAATTAATTAAAATGATTAATTAACTAATTAATGTAATGAAAAAGATAGATAAATTAATTAATTAAAATGATTAATTAATTAATTTGGATGAAGGATGGATTTAAAAAAAAAAAGGATTAACTTGATTTTGAAAAGAAAGATTAATTAATTAATTAAAAAAATTAATTAATTTGATTAGGTGAGATAATTAATTAATTAAAAAGATTAATTAATTAATTAGATAGTGGCTAGATGGAGAAAAATAGAGGAATTAGAAGATAACAATTAACTCTAACTCAAGGGATGAAGAGAAATGAGAAGTGGAGGGGGGTATTTATAGGAAAAGAGGGTGAGAATAGTTTGAAAATTGAAAAAGTGAAAAGACCAAAAAGATAAGGCTAAAAAGAGTTAAAAATTGGTTTGAAAGGGGCAATTTGATCATTTTTGGTGCCGAAAATACAAAAATGCAGCTCCACGCAAAAGGAGATGTGGATCTACGTCAAATTGACGCGCCAGTTAGGCAAGGATCCACACCAGGTTCGCGTGACTTGTCCTTTTCTTTTTTTTTTTTTAGAAATTAGTTGGTTTGGTATTTAGAAAATTTGAATGTTCAGTAATAATGTAATTGAATGCTAAAAAAAAATTTTCTTTTGAGAGTGTTATCCCCTAACTATTTTCGCTATTTAGCTAGCGGGCCTGCCGTAACAGCTCTACATTGTGCGTTAAACTTAATAGTGCTAAGATGCAAATGGAAGATAAATATATAAAATTAAGAGTTCACAGTCGGCAAAAAAAAAAAAAAAAGGGGTCATTGTTTCCACTGAACTCTCTGCACTGGGATCAAGAGTCAATCATTAATGGTAATTTTGCAAGAAGGAATTAGTCTCTTTCAATACAATAGTCAAGTGGTCACTATATGTTATAAAAAGTGTCTTATTAGATAAATATATTTTCAGGCCAATTTATATATACATCTATCAAAACTAAATTCTTTTATTAGGTAAATATAAGAGCTCGTTCTTACACTTAATTTATACATTGAAAAATTCTCTCTTAATTACTAATTAATCTTTAAAATAAAATTTATATTAATAAAGTGAAAAGAAAAAACAAAAGCAAAATATATTTTGCTGCAGTCAACCTCGGTCAAATCAATAATTTTTTTGAAGTTTAAATTTAAGGAGTGATTAAATATACTCACTTCATTCTTTTTACTTAATAAAAATGTTGAAAATAAGTAAAAGTGACAAATTGTTTCTTCAATTTTATTATTAGAATAATTAAGGATAAATAATTTTTTTTGAATAAAGAAGCTCCAAAACTTAGCTAAATGCCCTCGTGAAACTCATGTGTAACTATTTTAGCATGAAAATTATTGTTTATGTATTTATTTTCTTGTTGTTAATCATTAAAATAAATTTTAATTATATTTTCTGATAATAGAAGTTTCAAAAAGCCCTAATATTTTAAAACTATTTTTATTAAAATATTAAAATTATATTAGTCAGACTTGTACATTATACAAATAATAATTTAATTATTTTTCAAAATGATTTATATTGAAAAATAAATTTAAGCATTTTTTTTATGATTTCTATATGTATTAATTTATATAGTAAATATAAAATTATTGATAAATAAATTTTCTAATTTAAAAATAAATCTCCTTTTATTTAAAAAAAGTTCAACGAGAAAGACTACTTCTATTGTGTAGCCTAATATACTTTTATTAAATGTTCCTTCTCCTTAGTATTAAAAAAAAAGTGAAAATTGTTTTCTTTATATATATATATATATATATATATATATATATATATATATATATATATATATATATATATATATATATATATTAAAAATTCTTTAAAAAAGAAGAGATTGCATTTAAGGGTTTTAAATTGTAAGAAAAAAAATAGTTGATGTTATAAAATAAAGAACAATTATAGAGAATAGAGCATAGAGAAAATAAAAGAGAGAATAAATTTATGTGTATCCATCTTCATTTATTGTAACACCTATTTATAAGTGTAAAAGATTACAGAGATAAGAATAGAAATAGAGTTCTATTTATATAATAATGTCTATCTATAGAGATATGATAGACATCCAATTTTATCATACTACTTAAATATTATCATGAATATTATCACAATACTCTCCATTGGATGTCTATTACAAAGAATATGATGCATCGTTAAAATCTTACTAAAAAAATACCCTATGGGAAAAAAATCTTAGTGAAAGAAAAATGGTATATTATTCTTGTACAGATTTACACCATAACACTGCCTCATTAAAACCTTGCCAGGAAAATCTAATGGGACAAAATCTAGAATAAGAGAAAGAGAGTACAGTGCACTAAAATCTCCTCCTCATAAAAACATGATTTCTATCAAATATCTCTTAGTAGGTGCATGCCAATTTTGTTGACTAACTTTTCAAATGTAGTTGTAGGGAGTGCTTTTGTAAACAATCTACTAAGTTGTCAAACCATATACTTAATGATGTTTAAGTAATATCTACATATAATAATTTATTTATAGTACTCCTTAAGGATATTACTTGCGCTATGAATATGTCTCGTTAAAAAATCTTGCTAAAAAACCCAGTGGGAAAAAATATAGCTAAGGAAAAGAGTATATTTCATACACTATTTTGTCATTGCATAGATTGCCTTATTAAAACCTTTGTCCAAGAAAACTCTGTAGGAAAAAAACCTGACTAAGGAAAAAGAGTACAATCATTTACTAATTTGCTCTCCTGATGAGGACAAATTTTAAATACCATACTAGATAAAGACTTAGTATATAAATCTATTAAGTTGTCACTCCTGCGAATTTGATGGATATCTCTTATAAAGCTCATGTATAAATAAGAATTTGGGTGAAGTTTATATGTTTACTTCATCACTTTTTATATACCCACCTTTAATTTATGCAATACAAATTGCATTATTCTCAAAACACAATGAAAGTATTTTTAGTGAGGTACTTCAGGACCATAAAAAACCTTTATAAAATTGCAGTATCATCATAAGTGAATATATAGCCAAACTAAGATATACCATTATGAAGATCAAGCAAATAATCAATATTCTCATATAGACCAAATTCAAATCTGAATTAAAATATGATCATAATATTAATAATATATTAAAGATAACTTTTTACACCACTCTAATATCTCTTAGTAGGTGCAGAACTTATACCTAGCTAGGAATTTTTTTTTTACAAATGCAATATCAAACCTGATGCAATTTGCAAGATACATGAATGCCCCTATGACATTTATATGATACTTCAGGACAAAATAGCTCTTTGTTATCTTCTTTAAATCTAAAGGGGTATCTCTTCACTTTATGTGAGAGGATCACTGCTAGTTTGTTTAAGAAAAAAGATTTATCCATATAAAATTGCTTAAGTATATTTTCCATATAAGTAGACTGGTGTATTATAACTCCTTGATAATCGGTCTACAGGCTGATATAAAATTTCATTTCCTTTAAATTTTTCATCTCGAACTCATTATTTAAATAGGAATATACTTTTTTGAGTTCTTTAGGAGTCACACTGATATTTAAGTCATCAACTTATACTGCAATAATAATATTTACCATTCTATGGTTTTTAATGAATATAAATGAACATAGTGTATTATTCATATATTGTATTATTCATGTATATTTCTTTCAATAAGAATTTACTCAAACAATTATACCACATGTCCATATTGCTTTAATTCATATAAGGATTTTTGTAATTTGATGAAATATATGTCACATATTTAATGTGAATTCATTTATAATATTTTTAGTCATTTTAGGACTCTTATATAAATATTGCTTTCATAAGGCATATGTAAAGCCTTTTTTTAACTTCCATACTAATTAAGTATTGGAACATGATCATTTCCAATAAAAGAATTATTTTTCTCATAGTTAATGATAGAACGAGTCTAGCTCTACTTTAATTGCTTCTTTCTATGATGATCAATCATGTTAATATTCAGTTATACTTATAGATTCTGGATCCAAATTTTCTCATGAAACTGCAAGAGTTACTATTGAAGCAAATTCATCATCGACGATAGTTAAATTTTTATAAACTCTTTCTCTTATATTACAAAAATAATTGAGATATCATAGTTTTTATTTATATGATCATCAACTCCAAAAGCCATATTTGGAGGATCTAATTATTCTGTTATCTCAGTTCGTATCTCATAATTGGCTATAGCTCTTTGAATGAGATCTTCCTCTTCAGGAGATTTTATGAGTGACGCTACTTTTCTTTTCTGTAGATTTTTATTTTTAGTCCCAATTTACTATCCACACTTCTACCATGTAGTGAGATTGATTGATTTTCTATTTGCAATTAGAACCACAACCTTTGCTGGGGTATTAGCAGCTGTAATATGGGACTTTGTCACTCTTTTAGCATTTATAAATGCATTTGTCAGTTAAGTTGCAATTGTATTATTTTGTGAACTTCTGATTCATTCTAACTTGTACATAGATCAAAATTGTTTAAAGGATTTCCTTTCAATAAATTTCTCAATATTTTTTAGCACTGCAGGTGTTTTTCCTCCCTCTAATATCAAGAAATGTGCCTCATCAAAATAAATTTTTAGTCTTTTTTATAGACCTATTGTCGCACATTGAGATAGTGATATTAATATATTCATGGCACAAAAAAAAATTTATGGCGCATGTCCTTGTATAAGTTTCAAAGGAAAGTATATATGATATACATAATAACATTCATGCCAAATCTTTAATTTTTAATTATTGAACTATAAATTCAATGCTTGAACTGAAAGTTCAATGCAATATATTGTGTATATATACTGGGGATAAAATAATAATGAAATAAATCATTATAATGCACAATTTGTAAATCCTTACAAATTACTCATTCATGGAGTTTACATAAAATCACCAATATTGAGTTGTTTCTCTCATATAAGTTGTTACTCTTTCAGAGTTCTCATGATCTACCAAATGATTTATAGCATTTACTTCAAGGAATGCGGTTGTACTAGTGACTATTGTTTGATGATTTCTCATTAGTAATTATTATTTACAACCACTAAAAGACAAACAATATTTATAAATATTCACTTTTTATACTGCTACTTCAGGAACATGTAACTTTATCACCGCACAATTTCAACTGTGAAGTAATTTTAAATATGATTAAATTATATTCTAAAATAGACTTCAAGTTCTGTAGGTATAGATTTAGCCAGTCATATTGAGATTACGACAGTACCACATATTTCAAGTAATAATATCTATCTTGAAAACTCTTATAAAGAATATAAAAATCAGTGAGATATTCAACTTTTAAATTCTCATTTAAATAAGGTTTAAGTATGATCATATATAACTTTTGTCTTGTTTTGATTTTAATCACAAATTAAAATCATGAACTATAAAAATTTTTCATAAAAATTCATTTTGATCTTATATTTCTTTAAGTTAAATCACAAATTCACAAATTAAACAAATTGACTTTTTAAAGTCAGTCAAGTTATATACAATATGTGCATTTTAATTTTGATAAGATCTATAATGACTTATATTTCATATATTTATTTTAATAACTGTAATGAAATCATATCAATACAAAATCAATCATTAATAATTATGCTAAATAGGCACAAACCATAAGCAATATCAAACTTTAAAAAAAAAAAAAGTCAATTTTAAACTTTTTTTTTGACAAAATTAGAGACATACAACTCCAATAAATATATTTTTATCCAATGATAAAGTATTAATATTTTTTTAGCATAAAACAACTAAATCATAAAATAATTAAATTTTGAATATTTTTAACAAAACCATTACTAAAAGGCAATAAATCCAAGCCACAGTAGAATTTTTTTTAATTTAATAATCACATAGAAAATTTTAGCAAGTTAATAATCAAATAGAACCTTTGAATTAATAATATAATATATGATTAAAAAAAACTTTTCAATTAAAATGCCACTAAGAAAACTAAAAGATAAATAATTAATTAAGACCAAATTCAAAAATTTCAGCATTTAATATCCATGATAAATAATTCTTACTCCTAATATCGAGATTTATAAATTAACATTGTCCAAGTAATATACTAAATAGGATCATAATAAAATCAGTCATTCAAAAACTTATAGATAATTTATTTAATTCTTCAAGAACGTAGAATATCAGTTATTTAACAAATTAAGATACTTAATTCTTCAGGAACTGGAGAGAATACTAGTTTTTCAGGAACTATAAATAATACTAATTTTTCAGAAACTATAAATAATACTAGTTTTTCAGGAAATACTAGTTTCTTCAAGAATTAGAATTTGAAATATAGTGCTAGTTTTTCAGGAATTTGAATTTAATATATATTGTTAGTTTTTCAGGAACTGTAGAGATTATTAGTTTTTCAAAAACTATAATTATTATTAATTTTTCAGGAATATAAAATAATTCTTTAATGAATTGGGATACTAAATCTCAGGATACTTAGTTTTTCAGAAACTTAACCCAAAATTCTTCTGGAATTTATACATTAGTTATTTATTTAATTAGTTTTTCAAGAACTATAAATAATATTAGTTTCTTTAGGAACTAAAATTTAAAATATAGTGCTAGTTTTTCAAGAACTAGAATTTAAAATATAGTGCTAATTCTTCATAAACTAGAATTTATTTAATTAATCATCAAATAGCATATCAAATTGTTATAAATCTCAAAAAAAAAAAAAAATCTTGATGTGGTTACAAATTTAATATAATATAAGCTATTGATAAAGTTACAAATTGAAATATAAAACCATGAATAAACTTTTGATGTGGTTTTGAGGGACTTTATGGTCGATAAATAATACCAATTTTAAAACTAAAGATTTTATTATAAATTCTTTCTATAAAACTTGGTAAACTAGATACAATTTTCTTAATTTTACACATATTAGCTTTTTTTTTTTTTTTTTTTTTTTTTTTTTTTTTTTTTTTTTGAAGAGAGAATAAATTATAGAGAATACCAATACGTGTTATGGAAAGAATTTATATATTGAGTTATAGTGGTTTCAATTTTTTTTTTTCAAAATGTATTTGAAAAAATAATAATAGTAATTAATTAGATAAAAACTATTTACCATAAATTTTGAATCTTATTTTTTCAAATTTTTCGCCTTAACTAGGTTGTAATAAACCACAAACTATCTAAAATTATGAATAGTATTGTAAAACAATTCATGCTAACAACGTATTGTAAAATAAAGAACAATTATGAAGAATAAAGCAAAGAGAAAATAGAAGAGAGAATAAATTTTTGTGTGTTTATCTTCATTGATTGTAATACCTATTTATAGGTGTAAAAAATTACAGAGATAAAAATAGAAATAGAGTTCTATTTACATAATAATGTCTATCTATAGAGATATGATAGACATCTAATATTATCATACTACTTAAATATTATCATGAATATTATCACAATTGTTGAAGATTTTTTGACCTCTTTAAAAATGGGAAGTAAAAACAAAATGGTAAAAAAACCAATAATATGGTTCCACTATGGATATAGACCTAGTTTCTCACTATTCCAATATGTATAGTTCCTTTTGAGTTTTAACTAAGGAACTTGGGATACCATATATTAAAATGATGAGTAGTTTTTTCTCCTTAATGTAATTAAACCTCTAACCTCACCTATAAAATTCAAACTTAATCAAAATCTCCCTTTTCCATTCTAATTTTTCCATAAGAGATGTATTACATTTCTTCATTTCCCTCCCTACTATTCCCTCCCTACCATGCTTCAACTCTTGCTCTTGGGCCAAAAAAAAAAAAAAAAGGCTTAAACTCTTGCTTGACAAGAGATGCTACCCAAGCTTCTCAACTACTTAAGCTATGGAGATAGACCTAGTTTCTCATTATTCATCTAGATTAGTACATATAATAATATAAAATATTGCTCAAAGAGGACAAAGTTAGTGAAGCTATTATGACATTACAACAATTATATCAAAGGACCATTATGCTTTTTAGGGCAATAATTTAGTGAAAAATGTCATATTCGAAATAATGCTGATTTAATAACTAATAGCTAACAGCTCATAAATACATGTAAGCAAATATTCAATATATAATTTCTTTTTTACTTTTCTTGTAAATAATTTTAATTTTAGATTCAACAATTATATTTCATTACTTCACCAATTTATCCGGAATAAATTTTTCACTAAATTTGATCGAATTTTTGTTTCTCTAATAATAAATTGAAATGTATAAACTTGAAATTGAACTGTATGATATGATTCTTTTAAAATCAACAGAAGATATTGAAGGGACTTGTTGATTAGAAAAAAATAAATAAATAAACTAGAATCTTGCATTTAGAAGATTTATTGTTCTCCTGTTTGGTATTGTTCATAAAATAAATAAAACAATTACAATTTAGAATAGAAAGATTCCCAATTCTACACAATTCTTGGTTGTGTTAGATAATGATTAATTTCCTTTTTGATCCTCCCCTCGTGCTCTTGTTTAACTTACTCACAATTATAGCACAAAGAGGACATGAACATGCGGCCTGTCGGTATAGTTTTGGCCAATAAATTATGTCCCTACACAACACTTTTTTTTAAAATTTTTCATTCTACTCATGGTGTTTTTTTTTTTTTTTTTTATTTTATATTTTTTTAACTGCAAGGTAAATTTTGTCACATCTTAAAATTTTATGAATGACAGCACACCAAATCGTTGTGTGTGGATTTTTCAGGCATGTTGGTCGATCCAGATGCATATATTTAATAAATAAACAAAATATTTATATATTTATTTATATATCGAGTGCTTTTTTTTTATTTTTGAATTTATTAGAAATAAATTACAAACATCATCTTTTTCTAGTTTCAAATGAATTTTTCCATGATGCAATTTGTTGTTTTGCTTGGTAGAATAAAAAATAAAAAAATATTGGTCCATTTTAAGTGTTCTATATATATATATATATATATATATATATATATTGCTGTTAAATAATTAAAATGATTAAATTATAATTCAAGTTATCAAAATATTATTTTTTATCAGCAATAATATGATATTACGGGATAATTTTTATATATTGTATTAAATTTATCTTTCTAATATGATCAAAAGCGGTTAATTGCTCATTTATTCTGCAATTAAGGGATTCATAAATGAGAAAAGATCCTTATTTATGATTTAGCTTCAAATATAAAATCCAAGTCAATAAGAAGAAAATGGGCAAATTCCTTACCTACCATTCTAACCCTTGTCAAATATCATTTTAGCTCTAAATAAAAGAGAATATGACTTCCCAAACGAATAAGAGATTTTATTTGTGTCTTAATATTAGAAATTTTTTATCATATTTGGAATTTTTTGTTCTTGCATATACCATTTTATTTTCGTATTGGTTGAAGAAGAAAATAGATATTTTGTTTTATGAATATCAAGAAAATGACAAAGTTGGAATTTGGGTGAGGTCCAGGGAGAAACCAAACTGGAAATTCATAATCATATCTATTCGTTACAAAAGCAAAAGCATAATAATTGGACAATAGATCAAAATAAAGAGTTAGAATGTGATGGGAGTTGCTGTTAAGGTTAAAAAACATATTTTTAGAATTTTTTAAATTAGTTGATTAATTTTTGTTATTTTTTATAAATTATATTTTTAATCCTACTTCTGAAAAGATATTGATTTATCTTATTATATTTAAAAGCAGTTTTTAAAAGTTGTTTTAAAAAAAATATAAAAAATTTTGTTGAAAAATGCTTTTCAAACTTCACATCAAATAGAGCCTGAGAGGAGTAAAAATAAAGAGTTAGAGGCGTAATCTACCTTCTTTTAATTAATTCAAGTAAGGGCAAAATTAAAATTTTTTAGGAGTCAAAATTGATATGAATTTTTTAAGGGACCAAGAAACTAATAATTAGTTTTAATATTTATAGTTAATTATGATGAGATAATATTATATAGTTTGAATTAATATAATTGATTTTCTTATATCTGTTAATAGTATAAAGAATATAAAGATTTTAAATATAAGTTCTTATTCAATAATATGAACAAAGATTTTAAATTTAAAGGTTTTGATTTACTAATATGTATGATAAGGGTTTTTACATCTACAGTGAGATCTAGCTATAAATTAAAAAAATGAAAAAAAAGAGAGAATTACTCCATTTTTTTAATTTATTATGAACAAAAAAAATATCTAATTACATATAGTATAAATTAATTCACAAATTAAAAAATAAAAAGAAAGGAAAAATAAATAATTTAACAAAATAGAAAATAATAGAAAGACAATATAAATATACTTCAACAATAATAATTATTTAGGCAATTTTTTTTTTAATTTTTAGTTAAAAGGTATAGTAAATAAACTGGTTTATTATTTTTGAGGAAAAATGAAGAAAATACACTTTTAAATTTCTAGTTATAAATATTTTCTATAATTAACCATGTATAATTAATAAACTTTTAAAAAGATTAGAGGCCAACACTTCCCTCATCCCCAAGAATAAATTTATATGTTCCTTGTTTACCTAAACCTAACTTAAAAATATAAATTTCTAGTTTTGAGAATATGATTATTCTGACATTATGTTAGTTTTGATGAATTTAAATTTTGGATTTAGATTTATATAAAATTAATTCATTGTATACATTTGATGAAAAACACAAGAAGAAAATGTCAGTATAATCATAATTTTAATGAATATTTTTTTTAAAATAATAAAGTCAATAATACCACAAAGAATCTTCTAGAAATATGATTTTCGTACCCCAGTAAAAATTTTCAGAATTAATATTATTTATACTAAGGCTTTGACGGTGATTAAAATACGCCCACCTAAACCCATCACCTTCTACGATTTGGTCCAAGGTGAGAGACAACAACTCAAACAAGCACACTTTCTTTTTTCTTTTTTTTTTTTTTTTACAATTTGTCGTGGAAATGAAAATAAATATTGATGATTTAAAAATCTTCAAACAAAACTTGTAAGATGAGTAAATGAATATCAAAATATCGAGTCTGAATTTGAAAATATCTCTCCGATAACTTGATTACTTAGAGAAAGAAAATAATCTACCTTCAGAAAATATTCTAGTAAGAAAAGAGAGTAATAAGTTGTAGAATAAAAATAAAAATAGTAGTAAGTGAAAATATTTATCTTACAACATGTATGCTAGTAGAAAAGGAGTTGGTTGGTAAAATATCTCATTCTCATTAGTATGCAAGAAGTAGCCAAGATAGGATGGACAAAGCCCTGTGATGTCAGGCTCCTGCTATTGCACAACTTGTCTCATGTTAGGGTTGCACTTTGCTTGGATGTCAAGATCAGGTGGTTTGTCTCATTCTAGTATGTTAGTGGTTGACGTACTTGAGTTTTCAGTGAAGCATTATGGGAACTTAGCATATGAGGAGCTTTGCCTTGTTGTCTGGTGAAGTTAGGATGGAGTGGTGACATGGACCTTGCAAGTGAGTCCTAACCTAGCAAAGAAGCACTTTGACCAGACACTTTGATAGGGAGGCTCATCTTGGACGAGTCCTGAGAGATATTTTTCACAAGTTATCTTCGAGATTTCTTCTTCTGCGCCTTTAAGCTCATTTATACTCTCTTGAGAGGAGACCCAATTGCAATAACTAGATTTATACCTCATTAGAAGCCCTCCATACTCTATTGAGACAAGGACGAGGCTAGTCGGAGTAAGAGTAAGGAACTTTAGGTTGAGGCTGTATTTAGGAAGGTCATATGTTGTCAAGTTTGAGTGCTCTGAACCAGGCATATGTTGTCGAGTAAGGTCATCATGAGATTACTCTGCAGGTTTTGAAGGCATGTATCTTTTGAACAATACAAGCTAGCAGAGTGTCATTCTAGGGAGACCTTGGTAGGTGCTTTTTGCCACGTGTTTCATTTAAGACCATGAATTAATGGCATTCCAATGATGTCTTTTAGAAAATGTAATAAGCGCTTTTGAGGTTTTCGTGGCTATCAAGTAGGGGCAGTTACCAAAGCATTTGAAATTTAAATAGCCCCCTATTCACTCCAAATTTCTTTCCTCTACTTTCATTTTCTTCATTTTTTGCTTTTAGTTTCTCTTTGTGAATTTCCTTATTCTCTGTAAATTATCTCTTTGTGAGTTATGTTCTCCTTCTCTTAGAAATCACAAAAGAATGTGAACTAAGATTCTTCTCTCCTCCTTGCATGGACTTTAGCTTTTGTTACTCAAGGGTTTTTCATCTAGCCCCTAGTAAGGCAATGAATGACTCCATGTACATCCATCATTGGCAACATGCTTCTCTTTGTCTCTACTCCACTCTACTCTCCTTTATTACCTTAGTTTTCCTTCTTTCACAAACTTTTTGAGGTACTATTAACTAGTCAATCTCTTGATTACTTTTATGACTTGTCTACAATCATTTGCATTGTGTTTGTTGGTGTTGTGAAAGTGACAATATTTGTCCTTATTTCTCCTTTCAGGGTTGGTAATTAGGGGTGGAGGTTTCTTCCATATATTATAATCTCTGAAGGCTACAAACACTTCATCGAATATAGCATTGAGTAGTTTATATTTACAAGCCTCCAAGGGTGCATATTTGCAGGTTTCCTAGTACTTGGGAGCAGGTCTATCTTCCATCTTGTTTTCTTCTTTTTTTTTTTCCTTACTTTTCTCATCTTTCTGTCTTCTCTACCTCTTTTCTGTCTAGCTAGTTAGTTCTCCAAGTTTTTTTTTTTTTTGGAGAATTGGCTAAAAGAGTAGTCATCATCTTGCCTGATGTATTTTTATATGAGTACAAGCACGTCTTTTATAGTGTAAGGTGCATGTCTACAAAGGGCTTTAAAATAGTCATAATAAGTTGTTGCATTTTGGAGGGCTTCAACTACTCTAGCCTGGTCTAAATTGGTGATTTTTAGAGCCTCTATAGAGAGATATGGGTATGAGATCCCATAGTGACTCGCCTTCTTTTTGAGTCACTATCTCGGTTTTGTGACCTAAGGGAGGACTGAATGCTCTCCTTTGGCAAGTTATCAAACCACTTCTTATGGCTCCTTTTAGGGTTCCTCAAAAGGCTATGCATAACATTGAATTAATTAGTTGTTTGAAACTTGACTACATGTTTGTAATTAAGAGCATGAAATCTCGGATTTGCTTCTCCATTGTATCTTTTTAGTGTAAGTGGTTTGAATTTATTTGGCATTCGATACTCTTGAATCTCCTCGATGAAAGGTAACTTGAGAGCTAAGGACATGCTCTTATATGTTCCTTTCCTTATTTTATCTCCTCCCATTTCCTCCAAAATCCTCTTCACTTTTGCCCTAATGTCATAATGATCATGCTTGCTAGATGCCTTTCGCTTTTGTAGGTTCACTTTGCAGGATGAGCTTCGCATTAATGCCATTGTCCCTTTTGGCTCCTTCCCTCCTAGGCTATTCATCAATATGAGTTATTTCCTTCATTCTATTTTCTTTTCTATTCCACCTTCTCCACTTCTTCATTCATTCCCCCTTACACTATTATGTTGTCCTCTACTTCTCTTTCTGACCATTAAGAACTTCATTCATTTTCCTCATCTTCACTATTTATGCTTCTAAGGCCATTATTTCCCCTCTTTGACCTCCTTCACTCCTCCAAGAAAGTTTATTAGGTGTATTGGCTCTTATTTTGGAAGGATGGTCTAACTCTTACCTTCCTATCAGATTCCCCTCTCCTTGTTCTCCCACCCCTTTTTTTGGACTCTATCTTATGCTAGAGTTATCCCCTCTATCTCAGCCATCCCTCTTATTTTCTAATTTTGCCTCTTTCCCTTTCTCCCCTTTTCTACCCTTCCCTCTACTGGATTTGTGCCTCCTTGAGGCTCCCCTTTCAAAGCAAGGCATCTTGCTACACTATGTGTAATACCTCAAATTTTCATTTCTTTTATAAATCTTATTTTTGTACAGAAATATATTATTTTATTATTTTCTTTATCAAAGCAAATATTAAAGTTATATCTTTATTGAATTTATATATTCATGTGACTTGAAAAATGTATTATGAATCATAATTTTATTTTAATGTTAAATATGTGGATATAATGGAAGAAGTATTATATATTTAATTATAAAATATTATAGTGGGTATTTCGAGAAATTATATTTTGATATTTAAATATTAATGTTGATATTAATCAATATTATGTTCAAGTAATTTAAAGTACATTGTTAAATAAATATTGTTAATTATTATAAAATGTTTTTATTAATTGAATTTCATTATGTAAATTAAGGTTTATTATCATCATCATCATCATCATTATTATTATTATTATATATATGCATAATGTTTTAAGGAAAAGAAAGGAAGAGTGGAGGCCATCAGATCGACTAAAGGGGGAGCCAATCAGATGGCTGTGTTTTGAAGGTGGTAAGCATAAATGAAGAAAGAGAAAGAAAGAGAGAGAGAGAGAGGAGAAGCAGCAGTGGTGTGACCTCCAACCGGCAGTGTTGAACACAGCTACCACCACTGTGAAGGTGAGAGTTTGGTGAAGCCAGAAGAGGCAGCAGCGGTTGAGACCGGCGAACGTAGGCGGCACACTTGCAGGAGAAAGTCCTACCGGCGTTGAAACTTTGAAGATTTTTTTCGGCTGATTCTAGTGACGAAATCCTACAAGGTTGGTCCTGTTCAATTCCTGGTGATGAGGGCTTTCATTTGTTACCTGCCTCGCCCTATGAATTGTGTCAGAGGAAGAGATTGAAAAATGTCCCATCGAAGCTTCTAAGGCATTTTCTAGCGAGATGCGAGAGACTGGCAGCGAGTGATGATGATATTTGAGATCCTGGTGATGAGACGAGTCTAATGACATGAAGATTGCCCTGTTTGGCCATCGGAAGCAGCGGCACATGGCCGGCTAATGGTGCTTGGTGGGGGCGCATGGGACAAGTCAGGCAGCTCTGTTTTTCATTTTGGTGCTATTCTTGGTGTTCATTCGATCGAAATTTGTGAGGGTAAACCCGAAACTGCTGTATCTCAGTTGTTATTTGATTTAAATTACATTTAGTATATTTTAATTAGTAATTATTGTGTTCTGTTGATGATTATGAGTTGGGAGGACCCAGGAGTGGTCTCTGGAGTTGTATTGGGTTGTGTTGACTGTTAAGATTATTTTAGAAGTGCTATATTTTCTATTAAGTTTGGGTAGTGTTCGAGTTTAGGTGAGATTCTGCCAAATTCCGGCAAGAATCTCAATAGTCTTTTAATGATGTCTTGATATGTAAGTTTTTTGTATTATGATAATATCGTTTCTTATTCAGAGTCGATGTCTCTGGTATCTTCTGTTGTCAAGGATCATACTTTCGAGGATAGTCAATTAGATGAGTCGTCTAGTAGGTGATTGATACTTCCTAATGTATTATACTTTATTCTCATACATCTGCATTTCCTGTATGTACTTATATATATATATATATATATATATATATATATATATATATATATATATATATATATATATATATATATATATATATATATATATATATATATATATATATATATATATATATATATATATATATATATATATATATATATATATGCATTTTAACATTTGATTATGATTGCTGAATTGATATTCAATATTATATAATGGTTGTGGTTGACGGATGGAGATTGGAAAGATACAGTACCACTTAGGAATTATGGATATGATTATGATTATGATAATGATGAGATTGAGAAGATGAGTTATGACTAGTAGATGCTGGCTGGGCCTGCTCATAGTTAGGGCTGTTGCCAGTTAGGTCAGGGCTGTGTGGTATAGACCAGTGACGGCCGGGCCTGTTGGACATAAGAAATAGATTGTTGGATTTAGAGAGCCAGAATAGGGGGATCGGCTCTCTATATTGAGTATTAGTGTGGTACTATTGTTGAGCGATTTCTACAAGTGCACAGGTCGTGAACAAGTAATATAGTAGTGAAATAAGTGTCGATCCCACGAGAAACGGTTGACAAGTACCAAAACTATTGAATATTCTATTATTTAGAAAATCAATTATGAGAAGTCATATTTTAAGCTAAAGTAAAGTTCAAATAAATAAATGATGATAATATGAAATAAGATTAAAGGCCCAGAATTTAGAATTCATCAATTGATTACCTATGATTACTTTATATTTTTTATATTGGATTATTTTTGCTGGAATTAATGATTAGATTTCCCTAAATTATATGATGTTCTCTCTCAAGATACAACATGTGTGCTCATATTAACCTTATGTCTACTCTCGTGATCATAAGCAATTAACACAAACCCATTAAGTTTTATGGAAACCCTTTTAAAAATCACAAAGGAGTATTCTTATCTCTAAGCAATACATTCCCTAGGTCAATTATCCTAATGAACTAATATTGTGCTTCTACTCTCGCTACTTCACACTATATCTTAAATCATGCAATTAATGGCCAGTTAATTACAAGCATTAAATTCTAAGATAAAAGATTAATTCCAACAATCAACCCAATCAATTAAATATAAATAATCATATGCAAATCAAAAGATTATATCTAAATCCTAGAAAAATAAATTTAGCTATTCATAATTAAAAGAAAAGAAACAATTAAATTAACAATAAAAATAATAAACATAATAATAACTTATAATTAAATTCAAGAATAGAGTTTAGAGAGAACTTGTTTTGGGATACAATCTTTGATAAACTCAAGCTTCCAAAAGCTCCTCCTCTTGATCAAAATAAAAAATAAAACTAATATACTCTAAGAAAACATATGAAAATCTCTCTACATGTTTTTGTTATGGATTTTCTTTGATGCCATTTCCCTTTGCCAAGCATGATATTTATAGACATGTTTGGTGGAAGAATTCAAGTTCCATTAAAATTCTTACATCAAAAATTCAACATTGATGGTTAAGTTGGCCACCAACCATTGAATTCCTTCATCAATATTCAAAAATAGTTAGGTTGGCTACCAACCATTAAATTTTGGCCACCAACCTTTGAATTTCGTTATCAATATTCAAAAATGGTTAGGTTGGCTACCAACCATTGAATTTTGGCCACCAACCATTGAATTTATTTCTCATAGATTGAAAACTTGAATCATTGCTTGCATCATTATTTTTACTGCATCATTTTGATATACAAAAATAAAATAAAAATACTTAAAATATGTTATAATTTATTTATAAATTGTAGAACTATTTATTTCTAAAAATAAGTAATAATATTATTGCATTCTCGAGAATTGAGCTAAAATTTAAGTTTAAACAATTAAAATAACTCTAAAAATATAGAGTTATCAACTATAGACTATATCTCATCCTTGGTTGCTTATGTGATTTGTTTGACATATTTATAGGATACCAGTTTAATATATTAGTTAATATCATTCATTGAGTCGAATGTTTATTCCTGTTCAAATTATATTTTTCAGGTTAGGGAATGAGCTTGTGAATGGATTATAAATTAAGTTAAACTGCCAATTGCCTTTCGACAGTATTTTGTATTATTAAGTACTGAGTTATGTAAGTAATATGTGTATAATTGTATTAGTACTTTAGAACTCCGCAATGTTACTCTTGAAATCTGTATTCTATTTGTTATCATTTATTATATATTTTCTGAGTTGAGACATTGTTTGTTAAGCAGAATCCAATAAAATGTTAATTGATATTTTTGAGATGATTGAGTTAATAGCCCAATGTGGCATTGATTTATAGTGATGTGGCTTTGGATCTACTTAACATGTGAGCCCATACTCCTATTGTTTGATGATTTATCGTTTAGTGTGAGGTCAGGCATCCTACGGGCACTAGTAGCCATAAACATCACTCGTGTCCTAGTGCTGATCACGTGCCCTCGAGTTTGAGGCGTGACACTATGGGTTGTAGCCTTAGGTGTTCTGGTCTTGTTTTAGGCATAAGGTATGTATTGGAGGGCTAAGGCTTGTTTGGGCAGTGCTATTGAGTTAAATGGCCATCTTATCAAAAAGATGGATGTCAATGGAGTTATGAGCTAAGCTAGGGTTAGGAATTGAGAATGGCCTAATGATTTAAGGGCTCAAGGTGTCCCTTACTGGGGTGACATGGGCTCCTGGGGTTGGGTTTCCCTTGGTGGTATTTGATTTGAAGTGGATGGATCTATTAGGTGTACCTAAGGCATTTTCTATAGAATATTTTTGAGGTTTTTCATGAAGATGGGTTTTCTTTAGGTCCAATAAAAAAGAATTTGTTAAGAATATGAGAAAGAAAAGAGCTATAAGTGTTATAGTCCTCAAAGGAAAGAAGAGAATGCAGAAGAGGTCAAATAATTGAATTAAATGTTTTTCACATATGGCATCATTTGATGATCCAAATATCTCAAAAGAGAGGTAATGGATCACTTCTATTTGGGCTTGGGTCTTGAAGGGCTTCTTAGACGAGCAAGATGAGCAAAAAAAGTATCAAAATACCATGTCTGGACTTAGCATGGTCTCTCTAATGCCTAAGTCAGTGAATTGATTAATTAGGATTCTCAAGGAAGAAGATGATCTATCTTTTGAAAATATTCTAGTCAGAGAAGAAGGTAAGAAGTTGTAAAATGAAATTGAGACTAGTGGTAGGTGAGAATGTTTGTCTTATACCATCTATGACAACACAAAAATGCCTCCTTCTCATTGGTGTGTAGGAAGCTTAGCCAAGATAGGATGAATAAAATCTAGGGATACATTAGGCTCTTGCTGTTGCGCTACTTGTCTCATGTCAGGGCTGTACTTTAGAGGAATGTCAAGATCAAGCTAGTTGTCCTATCTTGGTATGCCAATGGTTGACATATCTTGAGTTTTCAATGCAGATAACCATATATTATGGCATGACTGAGTATGCGAGGGGTTTTACCTCAGCTAGTATGGAGTGTGGACCATGGATCTTACAAGAAAGGCCTAACCTAGCGAAGGGCCACTTTGGCGAGGCACTTTCACAAGGGTAGTGTCATACTGAATGAGTGTTGAGAGATCTTTGTCACAAGCTATATTCAGAGATTTCTTCTTCTAAGCCTTCTAAGCCCATTTATACTCTCTTGAGAGATTGACTTGGTGCTATGTTCGAAATCAAAGGCCATAGCTAAATTTATTCCTCATCAAATATCTTCCTAGTTCCTATTATAAGATTGTTATCTTAATTATTTTTAAAATTATATATCATTTTCATCAAAATTTTGTATCTGCAAAAAAATAAAATGGATTGCTTGTACGTGTCTATTAGACTTATAAAAATACAATTTTCAAAGTCCAATAGACTTCAAATTTTAAAAAAAAAGACCGATTAAAATTAAAAGAAAGAACGATTAAAATTTAAATTCTTGAACTTTTGCAGTATCAGTCAGCAGTTGATTACTGAATTACAAGGCTATAAGACTAGCTCTCGTTTATTTTCTCTAATCTACATAGAATTGCAGCTGTGAGAGATGTAATTAAGGAGAGAATATGTCATGTCCACAAATACATTTCCAGACTTGGGGATAATAGTATTCCTTCTCTTTCAACTCCATTGCTTTGATTGAAACTTGAACTGGTACACAAGGCTTGCATTGGTTGCACTTTGAGTGGCATCTAGCAGGAAATGACCCTCTCAATGCCTTTCCACCTCTTTCTTTGAATAGCTTCAATTCTTTGACAATTAACTCACCACCAACCTACAATAATTTATTCAATTATTGACTGCTTTTTTCGTACTTCATAGATTCAAATTTTAAATTTTAAATATATTAGAAAAACAATATTTTAGAAATATTAATTGTTTAAAATTTATATTTTAAAATTCATTCTGTTTGAAAAAAAAAATTCACGGGATAAATTTTAATCTGAGTTAATAGAATTGAATTGAATTTTGTATAAAACTTATTTCAAATTGTGTGTAAAGAAATAATGAATTTAATTTATTTAATTACATTTATTTATTTAAAAATAACTAATGATGTTAGTACTTTGGAAGATTAGAATATAAGTTATAAGAATATTTTTAAATTTAATTATGAATTAAGTTTAATTAAACTGAATTTCTTATAAATTAAAATCAAATGACATGATTTCTATTTACCTAAAGCGATTTAAATGGAATAAATCACCCAATTTCGAAATTGATAAAAAAAAAATTTATTTTAATTAAATTTTTGCAAAATCTGAGTTTGCAAATAGAATTCAAGAATTTTTCGAAATAAAAGTAAAAATAAAAATAATTAAGATATAAACTATGAGTTGCTGGGTGCACTTACTGGCGCAGGTGAAGGCGAGGAAGACTGAGCTAGCTCATGTGAGTGAACAATGGAAGAATGAATAAAAATTGTGAAAAAGATGGCCAAAATTTTTGTGGTAAGCTTTGATCTTTCTTTCATTTCTGCAGGATTTTAGAATTGGAAGCTTTTCTGAGTTTATTTGTAAGTATAATTAGATTTAAATTGAAATAGTCTAGCTAGCTTGTTCAAGAAATTGCAAAGAATGCATGAGATTAAATTATGATTTTGCCTTTTTGTTTGTTAAGATTATTAGAAATGGTCAAGATTCCTTTTGTAAGTTGAGATCAGAATATTGCATGCATCATCTTTCATCATCTCTGTACATATAACACAGATTGTGACATATGATAATGTTAATTAATTCAATTTCTGGTATTTCCAAATCTTTTAAAAATTTAAATTTGAAACAAAATCTTGCACTAAGTAAGATATACATATAAATGGATGTCTAATTGGTTGAAATGGGTTGCATAGCAGGGGATAATTCTCCTCTTTAACATTTTTCGCTAAATGGGTTGCTTTAATTAGTAGGAATCTATAAGCATTATGAATCTTATTTACTATAGTTTAGTATAGAGAAATCATTTATATATTAATTATGTTTTTGTATTTATAAAAATATCTAAACCCATTTCAGTGGAATCAGTCATGATAAATTTACCATTTATATTATTATGATATTTTTTTTAATCTCTTATTAGTCAAGTTAACCCTTCATATTTAAAACAAATGAATTTACAAAATTTTATAAAATTCATTTTAAATTATGTATTTTTAAAAATTTTGTATTTGAAGTATTCAAAAATATTTATTTTAATTATACGAATTTAATTTTGTGGAATTAAATATAATTAAATTAAATATAACTAAATTAAATTCCATCAATATAGGTAAATTGTCAAATGAATTTAACAAAAATAACAAAATAATATTAAAAATAATCCTCATTCTTCCTTTTTATAGTGTTGTTTTTCTCCTCTCTTCTGCTTCTCTCTCTTTCTCTCTCTTCCTCCTCTTTTCTCTTCCTCATGTTTCTCTCTCTCTCTCTCTTCTTAGTACACACACTCTCTTTCCTCTTTCTCTCTAATATTTTTCTCTCTTTAGTTTTTTTACGTGTTTTTCTTCCAACTATTTATTTATTTATATATTAAATATTAATCATAAAATATAATTAATTTTAGCTGTTGTATTTTTTAACTATATTTATTATATTGAGGGTATTTTAGAAAGGAAAAATAATTCAATTAACTACAAAAATATGAAATTCAATTGAATTTTATATTTTAAATTGTATTTTACAAATATGAGAATTCATTTATAAATAAATTATAGTTAAAATTTATTTACAAAGAAAATTTATATTTATAATTCATTTGTTCCAATAACTACTACTAGTGTTATGATAACTATATTACCTTAAGGCAAGTTTTTTAAGCATAGATGCTCATATGTGCCAATGTTAACAAGACATTTCTAGTCCAGCTCAAAAGGAAGAATATTAAAGTATAAGGAAGTGACAACTAATGTTCCTTTTCATATGAAAAGATACTTTAAGCAAGAAGCAGAAGTAGCTTAGTTGGTTAGATATATGGCTATTAACCACAAAAATATTCGAAGGTTCAAGCCCTTTCTCTAGCCAAATATTTTAATTTTTTCTAAACAAAATTGCTTAGTAACAAGATCAAAGGTCCAAAAACTTAGAGTAGCAAAATGGGCACACCAAGATATAATATAATGATACTTATATTTAGGTTTGATTATCTTCTTTAAAAAAAAAAAATATGCATGTCATTTTCTTCATTGAAACTATCACTATAATTATAAAAATGATACACATAATTAATATAATAAACTCATTTCCTCTTCATAACCTAACACATCATGACAGTCTGTTTATTTCATTACTAACATCAAATATAAGTTTTACTATATCTAACAACCCTCCTGATATGAAAATGTCCTTTTAGTATGTTATTATATGGACATGATATCTCCCTCAATTCCACTTTGGCTAACCCTCACATCAAGATGGTGCCTCACCTGTCTCTCACTAGGAGATCCAATTACAAAAATGTGCTGCCCTGTGACCAATTTCCTTTCCCCTTCACTATCCACCAAACTAAGTCTCTTGCACACATCTATTGTCACAGTCACATTCTGTGTCTTCCCTTTCTTCACCTCCACCCTACTGAACCCAACCAATTCCAAATTTGGTGCACCACTTACTTCTTTAGAGCTAGGTGGCTTCCAAAACACTAGCACCACATGATCTCCACTAAATGGTCGGCTGTTTCTCACGCCAATTACAAGACCAAGTACTAAGCTTGTGCAATTCACATTTGAAATATCAATTGCTTGGCCATTTGCATAAGGGTATTGTTCAACTGAGAGAATGCTGTTATGTGGGTTATTGTTGACATTAGAACTCAAGTAGACTAGTAGAGTAGATGGGGCTGAAATTATGAACTTGGAGAAAGTTGAATAGCTTAGTCCATGACCAAAATTGTATAGAGATTTCCCTGTGTAAAATTTGTAGGTTCTTCCAGGGAAGTTATCTGTGGCATTGGCTCTCATGTTCATGTTTGTCATTGCTACTTGATCTGCATACTCTTGTGGGTACCATGTAAATGGAGACCTTCCAGCTAAAAACCCCAAAAAAATATATATATATATATTAGTGGCAAAGTCAGAAATTTTGATCAATCCGAGGACATAAAAGCACATCTAATTTTATTAAATAAAGCACTAAATTGTCAATTTGGCAAAAAAAAAAAAAAAAAATCAATTACAATGCTTTCTATATAATGAAAAACAACTAAAATCTTTGTGGGCTATAAACTTTTAATAATCAATTAAATTTTAATTTAAAAAAAATCTCATGTCTTAGATTTCAAATTAGTTTATGAGTGAAATTTTAAAAGGGCAAAAAAAAAAAAAAAAAAAAAAAAAACGTTATTTTTATTATTTAGTAATAAAGTGATATAATGATGCAGTTTTCATATATCATACTAACTCCATCAAAAATAAGAAAATTCAATTAAATCTTAATCTCAAACTACTTAGCTTATTTATAAACAATGTATTTATAAGGTGAATTATTGGGCTTCAAAATTGCAGAGATAGGTTACCTGGATTATAGTCTCCAAAAATGACTTGGGCTATTGCATCTCCTCCAGCTTGACCAGGATAGCCTACCCACAAAATCCCACCAATTTTACTCGTATTCCTAGCAAAAGAAATATCAATAGGACTAGCAGACATAACAACAAGAACAACTGTTCCATTTGTTGCATTAACAACACTCATTACAAGTTTCTCTTGAAATCCTGGCAATGTCAACTTCTCTCTATCCAATTCCTCTCGTTCGATCGATTGATCGAGCCCTACCACTACCACCACCTCATCAGCAGTAGCTGCAGCCTTAGTTGCCGCCCCGATAAGTGTGTCATCAGTACAACTCACTGTCCTACACCCGGCCTGATATGTAATTGATGATACATATTTTTTTAGGCCTTGTAAAGGGGTAGTATACAAACAAGGGATGCCTGCATAGTTACTTATCATAGTTGTAGTGACATTGCCATTAGGCCCTACAACAGCTAAGTTCTTGGTAGTGTTTTTAGACAAAGGAAGTGCTCCATTGTTGTCTAATAAGACTATTCCTTGTCTTGCAGCATCAATTGCAAGTAATTGGTGATCAGTGCTACATACATCAGACGGTCCAAGATTTCCAAATTGGAGTGACTTCGGATCCCCATCAAAGAAACCGAGTCTCATTAGTACTATAATGTTATAGATTAATGCCTGGTCTATAATAGATTCTTCTACTTTGTTTAATTTCACTGCATTTTCTGTATACTTCCCTAAAAAATCCCCACAATTCATGTTCAAACCTGCATGTAATTACAATGATAATGTAATTAGTGAAAAATTAGATCAATTAGACTTCAAATTGGGCTCAAACTATTATCTCATAGTTCTGGAGACTGTTCTAGTACCAAAGAATCTTTCAGTGTTCAAATCTTTTGGATTTAGTGTGCAATTTTGTGGTACCTGCTTTCAGGGCAAGAGCAACTGCATCTTCAGGAGTAGCTGTGTAGTTGATTCTGTCATAATAAACTTCAATGGAATCGCAGTCAGAGACAATATATCTGCCCAGGAAAATGCAAAAATTCATTGTTAACTAGGAAAAATCATTATGAAAGATAATTTATATGCACTAATTAATTAATCAATTCATAATATAGAATTTAAATAAATGCATTAAAGCATATAGACATTTTATTGTATTAAACTTGAAATATATATAGTAGGACTAACCCATCAAGATTCCATTGGTCTCTAATAATCCCTTTGAGCAGGTCAGGATCAGCACAAGTAGGAATGCCATTCACTCTATTATATGAACACATCACACTGCTAACATGTGCTTCCTCTACACAGCTTTTAAATGGTGGCTGATATGTGTCCTCCAAATCCTGCTTTGTCACCTGCACAAAACCAAAATAATCTCGTTTAGCTATAATATGCCAACGGCACAAATCAAGATTTCATAAAGGACTCATCAAGAAGATAATGCACTTATAAGTAATTGGGTTATATATATGTATTATACGCATACCTTAGCATCAAAGTGAAATCGATCAACACCTTTCCATTTATCAACATCATAAGCAGTATAATGCTTACAACAGCTTGAGACCTTAAGCTTATCATCAGCAGATAAATCCCCTTCTTCACCAACTTCTTGCAAGCCTCTAACATAATTAACTGCGTATCTTGACACTACAAATGGGTCCTCCCCTGGTGTTTCTTGGCCACGTCCCCATCTTGGGTCCCTAAACACATTAACATTAGGACTCCAATAAGTCAACCCGGCTAGACCCACATTGTGCATGGCTCGAGCCTCGGTTGACACTACCTGCCCCATCTTCAACCACAAGGTTTCATTAAAACTAGCTGCAGACAAAATCACTGCTGGGAAGCTAGTGGCACCCGGCACTGTTCCATTAAAACGTACACCAAAACCAACATTTGATACGCCGTGAAGTGCCTCTGACCACCACTCATAGAAGGGAACTCCTAGCCGGGAAATTCCTGCTGCATGATTTACTAGTTGTTGCACCTTTTCTTGAAGAGTTAAACGGGAAACAAGGTCCTTGGCTCGGTCTTGATGGGAAAGTGATGTGTTACAAAAGGGGTATTGGCTTGTTTCAGGATTTTTCTTGTCACATGCAAAGTTTTGTGGGGCAGTAGGAACTATTAGGAGAAATATTGTAACGACAAGTATTAAAAGAAGTTGAATTTTCATGATTTCTTGAACTTGATTCATTTTTCTTTGGTATTGGCATGAGATTATAAGTAGTGAAATTAGGAATTTATAATAGTTGAAGTTGGACCACTGAGGTCACAAACTTTTTAATTTTTTGTAGAGAAAAAAGGGTTGCTTGTGGTTTCAGGTAATAGATGCTTGTGAAGTAATAATATATTTAGAATGCTTGAGCAAAACAAAAGCTTCTTTATAACTTTGATACGTAGGGCCAATGAATATGTCTTTTTATTTTTCAAGAAATATCATATATTGTATAGATATTGATACAATTGTACGAAGATTCTACATCTCAGTTTTGATTTTACTTACTAGATTAAAGATTCAACATCTCAGTTTTATTGGAATTAAAAAAAAAAATTCCTTTATTTTTTTTGAAAGCCATTGCTATATAACACACAAAGAAAAAGATAAGAGAAAGAAGAATAAGTACAAATTTAATTGTGGGTTTCAAATATTAAAAGATGAATAATTTTTATTTTTTAAATTTAGTTTATCAATCTTTTTAGTCGAATATATATTTATTAACTGTTATCATTCAAATTTAGTTAAATTGATTTTTTCTCAATTTTAATTTTTTAGATTTTCTTATTTCTTGAATTGCTTGTTAATTTGTTTAAAATTTATTATTTATAACATAAACCAGTGTTATGTAAAATTATACGCTTGAATTGTTTGAATAATATTATTTGTTATTTTACCCCGATAATTTCAAGTTCTAATTTTGTCGCTGCACATGAGACTTTAAATTTGAGTCATTTTAATATGAGTCATTTTAAATCATTGAGATAACGTATATAACAAAATCATCTTACTTTTTTTAATCATAAAATGATATTACATTCTAATTTTATTATCCCACTACTAATATAAAGAAATCCACATCATTAGAAGCTAAAACCATCATAAAGAAAGAAAACAGATGTCTTATCCTCACATTAGAATCTTGATCACTAACTCAATTTTTTGTTTTTTTGCCAAATTGATCACTAACTCATTTAGTCAACTTGAATTAAACTCATTTAATCAACATATTACCTCTTTCTTTTAATTATTTATATCATAGCCTTTTAAGCAACATGTCGTTTTAACTTTTAAGCAACCTAAATAAAAGCAGCCATCTTTTCTGGCTATATATGTGTGTTGCATTTTGGGATTGGTGTACAGTTGGATTTTGCTAGAGTTATGATTATTATACCTTATTCAATTTTCCAGGACCACTTTGCGTAGGATTGTGTATTTGATGATCTTTTCATAAAAATAAAGGACCCTTCCTTGTATCATATTTGGTAAAACTAAAAATTAAATTTTGAATACAATAAATAATATAATTTTTAAATTATAAAAATATTGAAAAATCTAATCATATTCAATGCAAATTTTAAATTAATAATTTTAATTTATCATTTCAAATGATTTTTAGTTTAATTGAAATTTTTAAGATAAATATTATCAAATAATTTAAAATAATTAAATATTAAAAATTTTAATTTTAAATATTGAATCATGTGTTTAATTTTTTTTTTCTCAGTAAATGATGATGGTCATAAATTATCATAGTTTCCACCACCTTCTAATTTTGATAAACCATCAATAAAGAATCCTTTATCAACTAAACTTTACATGTGTGTAGAGATACTCAATGAAGGGTGCCTTCAAAGGAAGTTCAACATTTTTTGCTTATTCCACCAATTCACTAATTAATTAATTTTTGTCATAAAGTAGTACCAAGTTTGATCAATTATGTAAAATTAATTATTGAAAGGGATATTGGAATATACTCCCTTCATTATGAAAAAAGTGGTTATTAAAAAAATTAGTTTTGTTCAAAAATAAGTGGCCATTTAGCAACCTAATAAAAAAAAAATGGTAAAATGACTAATTCATCCTTACATTTTTCAAGTATGAGATATATTTTCCTAATTTATACTGTAATTAATAGGGATTTTTTTAACAATTTATGATAAAGTTATTACTATATTAAAAATGGTGATTTTTTTCTTAATGGTCACTTTTTTCATAATGAAGGAAGTATGTAATTATAATCAATATGATTAAAATGTGATTTATGCAAATTATAGAGTCAATTCAATTTAGCCAGTAAATTTATTTCTCGCCTTATAAGTAAAAATAATTTGAATTATAAAACTAAAATAGACATTTTCCTTATTTGTTTTATCATTTGAAGAAAAATGCCCTTATTTATGTGCTCGAAAATAAATTTCAATTTCAATCTTAAAAACTTGTAAAACAAAAGGATTAGAGGATCCAAGCGATATGCCATTGCTCGGGAGACTATTATAATGCTCAAGTCAAAAATATTGTGATTTGGAGAAATTAAAAAGTTTAGAATGCTTAAAATTTATTACCCGTCTTATGGAAAATCCTTCACTATTTATAAATGCAATCTGGAGATTAAAGTCCCTTTTAGAGTAGGTTTACATGTTGTAATATTGTATTTAGGGATGGATTGGTGGAGAGTCTAACCAAGTATAGTAAGAAGTTCGTGTTACCAAATCCTAGTTGGATAAGGGGGAAGACACGTATGGCAGAAGCAACCTTCGAACGATATTCCTTATTCAGGTGGGCGCGCCTGTGGCTGGCATGGGGTAATTTGTCTAGATAAACATGTAGCACCTATCATTAATCAAACTGTTCTTGCATCATTAAGTAGATGCTCCGGCATAAGAGAAGGAGGCATATCCAAAATTTGAGGAATAATTCAAGAACATGAGAAACGAGCTAATGCATGTGCCACCATATCAAAAAATGCACCGAAATAACATTGCATTGACCTAATAAAATTTGACATTCAGGAATTAAACTAGCTACCACACTCAGACCGATCATGACTGCAAATCTTCTTGGCCAAAAAAAAAAAAAAAAAAAAAAGAAATCATGACTGCAACTCTCTGAATCACTTTCAATTATAATTCTCTCATAAGAACAATCTCGCAGCCACGAAAGATTTTTCCAAAATCTTAAAATGGCAACTTCTATTTCACTGTTTTGATTACTTTTTTCTTCTTTCTTATTAAAGATATTGATGGAACGCACAACTTAAGATTAATAAATGACTTAATAAATGACTTAATTAACTCCTAGATTGAGAAATTACTGATCATCATATATATATATTTATATATATATGGAAGGGGGAAGGAGGGAGGAGTACATTTATATAAGAGCTCCTCATTAATTTATTTTTAATTATGCATTTATGATAGACAATATGGTTATTTATTAATTAAATAATATAATTATCTAATTATATTTAATTTAAATAATAAATGATGAATTCAATTAGAATAAGGAAATAATAAAATAATTATATTTAATATCTAATTATAATTAATTTATACAAGGAAAGATTAATTCAGTTAAAATAAGATAAAAATAAAATAATTATTATTTAATATATAATTAATTATATTACAAATTTATAATTATATAGTTATTATAATTTAATAATTTAATTATCTAATTTAATTTAAATAAAGAAAGAATGAATTCAATTAGAATAAGAAAAATAAAATAATTATTACTTAATATATAGTTAATTATACTTAAATCAAATAAAAAATAATTCAATTAGAATAATTTATATTTTTAATGTTTTTTCAAATATTTAGAAGTTAGAAAAATTTTTTTAACTTTGATTATTAGAATATCAATAAGTTAGAAAAATTCTAATTTGACTTTCATTTTGTAAATTATTACCATATGATATAATATGATATCACATGATAAATCAATTGCATATAATTAATATTAATATTAAATTTATAAAAGCATGTTAAAATGATTGTTATTGATTTTCTGGAGGAATAGAAATTAAACTATAATATGCCAAAGAGATCAAAATTTATCAGAATTAATAAAAATATACAACCTATATTGAAATTATGAGAAAATAATAGGTGTACTAAATATTAACATAAAAATCAACTTATAATTAATAATTAGTTAATACAACAATAATAAAATAAATTAGAAAATTGTAATAAAATGTATCTATTAATTCATTTATTTTCTTTTCTCTGATATATTGTTTAATATAAAAATATCATTTAAAATTGTAAAAAAATATTTATTTAGATATGTTTGAGTCTTTTTTTAATATTGTGTATGTATTGCCTCTTAAAATACATTCATATATTTATACAAAACCTATAATTATTTTATATCATTATTCTAATTGTATTAAACATGTACAATTATATAATTTATATATAATATTTATTATAAATAATTATATTTTCATTGAATTTTCATATTTTTCATATGAAAATTTAATTTAACTTGAATTCAACAACTGAACTGAATTTAATAATCAAGTTATATAAATATTGCGTTATAATAATTTTCAAAGTCGACCAGTAAGATTTCGATTTCATGGTATTTATTTGAAAAGTTTTATATCATTTTATTGTTAAGTAAAAAAAAGTATAAGTTTGAAATAAATATTTATATTTCTAACGAATCATAATGGAGATAAATATGTGAAACACGTTATATATATATATATATATATATATATATATATATATATATATATATATATATATATATATACACACGTATGTACAGTCAATCTTAGAATTAGCCTATTGGCCTAGAATAATATATATCTTTTGAATTTTTATAACTCTAACCGTTCCTTTGAAAATATACTATAGTAAATCTCAAACTTATAAAATTATTGACAATTGTATCATTTAATCATAATTGCTACTTTTAATTAATTAATAAAATAAAAAAAATGAAATGTAGTTTAATTGTTTTGCTAATATTATATATGTTTGATGGCAAATTATAACTATCATTTTTGCAATTTGTGGCCAATGTAATGTAACAGACTATACCCAACTTTCTACACGACAAACACTAATGTGAACATATACATACTTTGGAAGCTTGAAAGGGAGATTTGAGTATGAACATTTGAAATACTGAAATTTCAGCAATTAATTTTTTTGTAACTTTCACATAATTGGTGAGAGATGGTTAGTTTCTCACTTTAACTGTCCAAAAGAAAGCAGCTTCTGTTTTAATTTTTTTTTTATTTTTCTAAAGGCTTTTGGTATTCGTCTAGCAATGTATGGTTCAAGCTTTGGGATTACCCATTATTTGTTGGCCAATTTTATAACGCACCTGTACATAGGTGCATATCTTAAATGACCTGCTATTTTAGGTTAACAATAAAATTAAAATTTACTTATCATATAGGTTGCTAAGTTACAGCGAGCTCCATTTATTTTTGTAACATGTGATTGATATGTGACTAATTAATTAAGTATAGTGGGCTTAATGATTTGGGCTTAGGTAATTATTTTTAATTAATACTATATTTATTAATTAGTTTATTATTTTATTAATTATTGCAAATAATTTATCAAATTAAGAAAAATTGTAAAGGTGAGGTAGGTGTGAGAGGCTTGCCAGCCTCTACATGCAGTGCACCAAGTGACCTTGGTTTAACCTTTTATTATTATTATTATTATTATTATTATTATTATTTTATAATTATATTTAATTAATATTATATTTATTATTAATTATATATTTATTACTATGTATTGCACAAAATTTCTTAATACTTTTTAATAATTATTTTATAATTAATTTAAATAATATATTTTATTTATTTATTTATATAATTATTATTTTATTAATTATTTGAAAATTTTTATTAAATATGTTATTTCTTTTTTTATTTTCGTTAATTAATAATTATTTTAAAAAACATTTTCAATGCTGGATTGTATGTCAAACAATTAATAATTTATTAATTGATAATGAATAATTACTTATTTAATTGAATTTAGTTAATTAATGAAATTTTTATATTGTTGTAATATGTTTTTCTGGATCATTAATTTTTTTATAAAATTTTAATAATTCATTATAAAATTATATTGGTGAAATATGAATTTTAAATTTAATACATGCATATATTATTCAAATTAATAAATTTTAAGTATGAGTGACTAAAATTATATAATTATAAAAAGGTCAATTTAAAATTAAAAAATTGAACGAAATTCATTTATATATCAAAGCATACGGAGGGTCTATATAATTTACAAAATAACATATGAATAGTCATCTATTTTAATAAAAAAATATGACATTACCACGAGAAAGTCGTATTTTATTTTAATTAAAAATAGGCGACTTTGTTTCATATATACTAAAAAAAAAGTCATCTATTTTTAACAAAAAATGACTTTTTATAATTATGTCTCATATTCTATTAATTTAACCAAAATAATAATTAACATTTAAATAATATAAATCAGATCATTTTATATCTTTATATGCATATTCAAATTAAGATATTTGATTATAAAGAACTAAATATTAAAAGTGTAAAAAGAAATTTAAGAATTCAAAAGAAATTCGTCTTTTTTATTAAAATCATATGACTTTCTTTCATACATACTGAAAAAAGTCTTTTTTTTTTTTAATAAAAAAGATGAGCTTGGGCAATTATATCTCATACTCCACTAATTTAATCCAAAATAATAATTAATATTTGAATAATATAAATATGATCATTTTATACCATTGCATACATAGTTAAATCAAGATATTTGAGTATAAAGAATTAAGTATTAAAGGTGTAAGAAAATTTGAAAATTCAAAAGAAAATCATCTTTTTTTATCAAAATCAGACAACTTTCTTTTATAAATACTAAAAAAAAAAAATCATATGTTTTTAATAGGAAAAATGGCTTTGTTAAAAGAAAGTCATTTTTTTTTTTAAAATCATATGATTTTCTTTTATACATACAAGAAAAAAATCATTTATTTTTAATAAAAAAAAAGATTATTTTTGGCAATTATGTCTCACATTCCACTAGTTTGATCCAAAATGATAAATAACATTTGAATAATATAATTAATCGAATCATTTTTATACCCTTATATGCATAGTCAAATCAATATATTTGAATATAAAAAACTAAGTAAAGATGAAAAATTTGAGAATTTAAAAGAAGTCGTCTTTTTTATAATAAAAAAGACGACTTTCTTTTTCTTATATACTAAAAAAACCATCTATTAATTTCAACTTATCATTTTATACAATTGTTTGTATTGAAAATTTGCAATTTAAGCCCATATATTTTGGCCCATTTATAAATCTAACCCATTTATCAAATAAAATTAATTTATTTATCAAATAAATTAATTGGTAGTCAAAATGGGGCTATGAGTTGGTTGAAGTAAAAGTAATGGATAGTGGGTAGTTTTGAACAGATATCTAGAAAATTAGAGCATGATTTAACAATTGAGATATGCAAGGGAGTAATATCAATGAGCAAATGAGTGGAGTAGTGGGTAGTTACAAGAAGAGGAGCAAATTACAGAAGGCAACAGGCTAACAGAGATAACGACATAGACAAATTCCTATAGAACTACCTAAAAACTATAGCAACTCAAGCATTTCAAATTCTCAAGCATTTCAATTTTAGTTTCTTAGATTCAAACTTTAATTTCAGAAAACTCTTATTGCTAGTGCAATTTCATTAGTTTTCAATTTACTGTTAATAGTCCTATTTTCTATGCTTTTGTCTATATTTACCTTTAATGCAATTTTAATTTCTGCCATTCAAAGCTTAATTTCATTCCAATGCCACTCATTTAATTTCCAATACTCTTAGTTCTTCAATTCAATTTATTTACATTGTTCAATTCAAGGAAATTATGGTAAATGACCTTGAGGATTCACAATTTGTTCTGATTTTAGAAGTCATAAAGGCGTAAGAATTTGGTTCATTTACCCACACTCGTGGCACACTCGCATTTTTAAAATTTTCACCAACATAATTTTGGCATGCTGTGAACCCTTAATTCTGCATCTCTCAAAATTACAGACTATTTAGTTAGGAAAGGAATCAATCAAGGCTCGTAAATCATCATCAAACCATCCGTGACTGAGTAACAGGTATAATACAACTGGAATCGCATAAAACGGACAAGAAATGAGCGAGAACGGGCAAAAATGGGCATAATGGGCGAATGACAGCCCACTGCCGTACTGCTGCAGAGCCTCTTGCGGTGCCATAAAGCTCTCTATGGCATTGCTGCAGAGACTTCTACGATGCCACATAGGCTTGTGCGGCACCGACAGTGTGTTTTCGCTCCTATATTGGAATTTTCAGCCCTATGCTTCATTCTTCCCCCTATATATAGAGGTAGCCTCTCTACTCTCAAAATAAATAGACTTGGAGGTTTAAAAAACACTAACTTCAAGTAAATTACTTTGCTTCTACTCCTTGCTTTGCAAAGCACGTTGGGTGGTTTCTCTTTGATTCCTACTCGACTAGTTTAAGACTTTCCGCCAGCCTGTTCGAGGAAAGTCTCTTACCTAAGGCTCGTGTTCATTGTATGGAGAAGGCAAAGTTGCGTTCTGGTGGTTCAAGGCTCGTGTCTTTTGTATGGAGAAGGTGGAATTACGATCTAGTCGTTCGCTCCATTTGCCCTACATCCCCAAGCCACAAAAGCGTAATCTTCTTTTCCTTTCTATTTGATTATTGCTTATTTTAGTTAGTTAATTAAATTGATGCATCTAGGTTGCGAGCTAATCAACTTGGTAATCAATTAAATTAATGAATTAACTCAACCCTCTTTTAATCAATCAGAGTCACAGATAAGGCTATCCTCAAGCGATGAACCATTTTATAGTTATGACGAGCCCAATCCTTAGGGATCTGCATAAGGAAAAGATGAGTAAGAAACTGCATTAAGTGACAAAGAGCAAGCTTAGAAAGGGGGGCAAAAGCACATACCTTGCCTAAATGATCTGGAAATGGGATAAAATCAACAGGGAGGTCATGAGGGATCTCATATCGAGCCAAGCCATGATCAGCAGAAACATAATTCAAGTCCTCTCTTGCCCATAAGTAGGCGGGAAAACTCGCCTGCTCACTTGGTCCAGCCCTATCAGAAGGGGCATCTATAGCAGACCTCGGACCATCACTCCTCTTAGTAGTAGAAGTATGAATTGATCCTATGGTAGAAGATCTATAACTAGAATGGGTCTGTCCTGGAAGAAATGGGACATAAGGTAGTAGGCGATACATGCAAAAGCTCCTATAGTCACCATCAAGATCCAAGAAAGGCTCAACTGGAAGGCCTGCTACTAATGAATCCTGGTCAGGGATGCGCGATCCATATCGCATCTTAGCAGGGGGATCAGTTGGGACAATACTCTCTCCTATAATCTGGCCACGAACTCTCTCACCAAGGTAAAACATGGAATCAATGCGGAAGCACAAAAGGAGGCGATGAGAAGACAAAGCCACACCAGGCTCATGATATGGAGTGATGAGGTAAAGCCTGTCAGCGAAAGGTAACCACTGGACCTGTGAAAAAGGAATAGCAGAGACAAATAGAATATCAGAATGAGTGATGAAGATGGTGAGCCAAGCATGTGTACATATCTATGATGATACTAAACGAGAGAAGAAATCTCGAATATGGTGAAAATCGTGTCTCTCTTGATGACGGTGATTCTGAGTCTGCCAAAGATAGCCACTTGGGATATGATTCACTATACGATCCCTCAAAGCAAGAGCAAGAAAAGAGAAGTGCTCATAGGCCCAATACTGCATAAAGGAAAATAATCATAATACACAGGGACAATGGGTACAAGACAAAAGTAGAAAGATAGAGACATACCACCCAGATGATATGAATCCTTCCTAAAGTAGCGAACATGCCTTAAGACAGATCAGACATCTTTCGGTACATCATGCACAAAGCTGCACCTCCCTAGTCAAATTCTTCGATAACGGATAAGTCCTCCAGTGAGCGCAGAATGTTCAGATCAATGGTATCCCTCTGTGCGTGGCAGAATGAGCAGCCTAATATCATCAGAATCAATAAGTGGGCAGCCTGCTCATCCGAAATGACTCCCACATTATAAGTGTAAATGCTAATTTACCCTCGGAGCCAAGAACGAGGGACATGTGGATCGCCTCGGGGAGGGTCAATGCCCAATAAGTCAACCATAGCCTCTGATGAGATAGAAGTCCAAATAGGATAAAGCTCTAAGGCTCGCAGTTGAAATGGTAGGCCAGCTAACATCGTCAAGTCTAAAGGAGTCATAGTCATCTCCCCACATGGAAGGTGAAAAGTGTCTGTGGTATCCCACCACCTCTCTGCCAATGCTCGTAGCAAAGGATATTACCCTCTCGGGAATAATCCAGGGACAGAATCCTAGCAATCCAGACAGCTCAATCAACCTTCAGACTCGGGGATGAGTCTCCAAGTAAGTAAAGATGGCAGATAAATTTGATCTACTGCCTCTTAATCTAATGGTGGTAGTCTTTGTAAAAAAAAAAAAATCTTTTATTTTACATGCATATATTATCTATAAACTAACATTGCAACATAAAAGAAGGGCAAAATGGTAAATACCTCCATGATGCCGGTACAAGACATATGATGCTCCGGTTCCTACAGTAAGTCCGCTGGATTGGGATCATGCCTTGGTACTTGGTAGCTCCTGGTATGGCGACTGCTAGAGGGGAAAGCCATTTTAGAGAGAAGTCAGAGAGAATGCAACTGGAATCGCGTAAAACGGACGAGAAACGAGCGAGAACAGGCAAAAAGGGGCAAAACGGGCATTGCCGCAAAGACTTTTGTGGTGCCGCATAGGCTTGTGTGGCACCGACGGCATGTTTCTGCTCCCATATTGAAATTTTCAGCCCCTATGCTTCACTCTTCCCCTTATATATAGAGGTGGCCTCTCTACTCTCAAAACACACAGACTTGGAGGCTTAAAAAGCATTAACTTCAAGTAAATTGCTTTGCTTATGCTCCTTGCTTTGCAAAGCACATTGGGTGGTTTCTCTTTGATTCCTACTCAACTAGTTTAAGGCTTTCCACTAGCCTATTCGAGGCAAGTCTCTTGCCCAAGGCTCGTGTCCGTCGGGTGGAGAAGGCGAAGTTGTGTTCTAGTGGTCTGAGGATTATGTCTTTTGTGTGGAGAAGGTGGAATTGCAATCCGGTTGTTCACTCCATCCGCCCTATGTCCCCAAGCCAAGAAAGCATAAGGTAATCTTCTTTTCCTTTTTATTTGATTATTGTCTATTTTAGTTAGTTAATTAAATTGATGTATCTAGGTTGCTATATAATCAGCTCGGTAATCAATTAAATTAATTAATTAACTCAATCCTCTTTTAATTAATCAATCAAAACATGATAAAGTGGCAAGGCTAAACTAACCTCTTCGCAAGAAGGGAGAACTGCGTGTGTTCTGATTCCTATTCAAAGGGATACGTAGGCATGCTTGGTTCAGGCATCGAATCTAATTAAAATTAATCAACTATCCCCCTATCACCTTTTTCATTTATTTTTTGTGTTTATTCCTTTACTTTGTTATTAGGATTAGTTTGGGAAATATTTGACTTTCCTAGTACCCATAATGGCTAGATGAGGTATCCCCTATGTTTTGAGATTTTATTTGTAATGATTAATCTTACCTTGGATTATTACTTGTATTTATTATTGGAATCAATGATCATACATATTATAAATTGTTCATGCATTTTATTTGTTCATGAAATATATTTTAAGTTACTTTTATATTACTTGGCCAAACATATTTTGTTAAACTGAAAACCTAGTCCTCAAATCCTCTTTGGTTTCGAGGCTAGTGATCTTTTTCCTTTGAGTAATGATGGGAGTCAAATGGGTTTTTTCCTTATATTTTCCCAAATTAAAAATAAATTAAGGTGGCAACTCCTAAAAACAATTTTCAAATCTATCAAAGATAAGCCTAAGGACTTCCTTGTGAGTTCTTTCCCAAATGAGCATTTCAATTCCCTTCAGCGGATTGGACAAGTGTTCGGGCGAGGCCTCACACATGCCTAGTAGGACCCGTTGGACATGCCACCAAAAACTAGAATTGGAAAAGATACTACTATGGCGTCTTAAGATGCCGTGCCATTATTGATTAAGTAAGGTAAGAAGGATTCGTTTCCCACATAATGGAACAAATTGAGAAGAACTTAGCACTTCAGGAGGTTAAACATCACGTTAAGGTGCCAATTCATCCAACAAGACCTACTATTGGACAATATGACAATTTAATTCCTACTATGTATGTACGTTGAAACTAGTTTCAAATCTATGGTAGAGGAGTTTAGAGCATAGATGCACATTCTAGAGGAAGCAAAAAATTGTAGTGGAGAACTAAAAGAAAACTGCAGAAGAAAATGCTAAGGGTAGAAGAAAATGCTAAGATATTACAGCAAATTGGTTTAGACAATAGCAAGGCTATACAACATATTGGTTTTGTGATAGCTGAGTTAGTAAAGAAAATGAGTGCAAGCCTAGATCTATAAGTACTGGGGGCCAAAACGTAACTTTAAAGCCTGCAAAACAAAGAAATCATAAGGAGCATAGAGAGCAATCATCTACTAAATCTTATGATGAAAATGGGCTCCAATCTCCAGTACTTAATGATGAGAGATATCTTCCTCCATATATAAGAGAGGAAACCAATGTGTTACCTAGGGTGACACTATCGAATGGCCGTCCCAATGGTAGGCCAGCTCCTCAACAAATCTTTGCCAAAACAAACCCAATAAATCAACCTATAATGTATGAACCTAATGATGGGTTACCCTTTCAAGGAGGCTTGGGGGGGGGGGGTTTTAGGAGCATAGATCTATAAGGAAATAGAGGAAATCAAAACTTCCCTCCTAGACAACTTTTCCAACGCCTGAGGTAGACAGGGATGCATTGAGAGAAGTTATACAAAAGTTGTATAGTCTTGGACTAAGAGAGGTAGGCAGACCAAAACTCTAAAAGCCTTATCCATAAGCTATTGATAAGGATAACCCTTACCCAGAAGGGTACAAAATTCTTGGTTTTGTTCTATTGTTAAAAGCTAGTCAACCTTGGAGAATGTAGCAAGGTTTATTATACAATGTGGTGAACTAGCCAATTTTGAAAACTTTACTAATTTTAAGCTTAGGCTATTTTCTAATTCCTTAACAGGTATGACATTCACTTAGTATGCCACCTTGCCCAAGAATTCTATTATGAATTGGTAAGACATGGAGAGACACTTCTATACATAATTCTTCAGAGCTGAGCAGAAGTTTGCATCGCAGAGCTATCTAGAGTAACCTAAAGAGTTGGAGAATCAACATATTATTATATTGCAAGATCCGAGAAAATGAAGAATCATTGCAAGATTTATCTCCCTGAAATTGAGTTTGTAAAGATGGCTTAGAGGGGGCTCAACATTGAGCTTCATAAAAAATTATAGGGCATGGAGTTTTGGGATTTTTATGAGTTAGCAGCAAAGATCATGGAGTATGAAGAACTTCTAAGTGAAGAGAGTCACAGAAAGAGATCCAGTATTGGAACCTACTACTAGGAGTTGAATGGAGAAGTTGCGGTGGCCGACTTATCCATCAATAGATCTTATGTGTGCTTTCATTGGTAAAGAAAATTCTAGATGCATGGAAGAAGATTCATGCAACAAGTGCTACTTTTAAATATACATTTGAAATGTCAATAATGAAGGAGATTTTGATTTCTTGCTTAAAGAAAATTTTATCAAATTGCCTCCAAATCACAAGTTACCATCCAAGGAGGAGTTGAAAGGGAAAGACTACTATAAGTTCATTCAATCATACTATTAATAGTTGTTGGTCTTTTACTAAATTAATATAAGACATGATTAACAAGGGAATTCTGAAGTTCATTGAAAAGAAAGCGGATATGTTGATAGATGAGGACCTATTTTCCTTTGTGGCACCCATCAATGCAGCCACTTTTGACCTGAGAATCTTCCAAAATTTGAAGGCTGAAGAATAAAGAAGAAAGAAAGCAATCAAGCCTGAGAAAGTGTATTAGAAAGTGTAGATTCCTAAGAGGCTTTGACTAAAAAGCATGAGATGAAGACTATGAAGAGAGTTCTTGCAAGATTGCCAAAAATCTAACATACACCTTAAAAGCATGTTGCTTTTATACCCAAGTTCCAAAGGAATCAATTGGGATTCATCACACCTGTTGTATTGCCAAGTCATCAATGGCTTAGGATTCAATATAAAAGGTTTTCTCAACCATTGATAAGAACCTAGAAGAGGAGGTTATTAAGACAGGGAGTTGCAGAAAGATGAAAGAAATAGGCAAAGAATCAAGCTAAAAAGAATCCACCAAAATCTAAGTTCTACAGAAAAGCTAATGAGGATGCAGATTTCACGAATGATGAGGATGGTCTTTTGTCTTTTACAAGGAGTTCTAAGGAAGTTCCTTAGGATGATCAAGATATTAAATCTATAGTGGAGGGGACATTCATGGTTAGAAGAATTCCCATCTCATTTGGTTATGCTACAGCCTCTGTCACTCTACCTTTTAGCTTTAAATCTAAAGGAGCTAAAGAAGAGGATGTAATTGAGATTATAAGGAAAAGAAGGAACATCAATATACAACATCTATTGAAAAGGAGGGAAGGAGTAGCATCACCATTCAAGCTACTGATCCAAATAAACCAAAAAGAGTCATTTTGACTAAACACATTAAGCCACTGTATGTGAGAGCTCATATGAATGGGAGACCAATGACCAGGGTGTTGGTGGATAATGGATCAATGGTAAATATACTGCCATTTAGAATGTTAAGTGCTTTGGGGAGAATAGAAGATGACTTGATAGCAATAGAGGTGTTTGTATCTGCATTCACAGAGGTGGTAACTAAGATACTTGATATTTTACCTATTGAAATTACAATTAGTAGTAAAACTTCATTATCTATATTTTTGTTGTTAGTTCATCTACAAGTTATAATGTTTTACTAGGGAAAGATTTAATATATGTCAACTAGTGTGTACTATCTTTCCTTCATCAATTTTTACTATTTTGGAAAAGGTGATGACGTAGAAGTCATATGGGCAGACAGATAACCTTTTGCAACTTGTAGTGATTTAGTTGAGGCCAGATATTACATTATGGATTTTGGCCCAATCATGTTCATAAAAAGGAATAAGAAGGGAGATCCAAAAGCTATTTATGTTTCCAAAGAAGAAATTGCTCAACAAGCTAAGACTCTCCTCAAATCCACAGCCATCGTGCTATATAGGCTGATGTCTCAACAAATTATAGAGATGATCCCATGATCAATTACACTAATGATGAGTTAGCGGTAGTTGCAGCCGCGGTGTTCAAGATGTATGTGCAGTAAACCTTTGAAAGACTAGAGTTAAAGGAATTTTAGGATATTAATGGAGTAGATGTTTTTTTTTTTTTTTTGAAGAGAAACCAGTAGAGGAAGCTGAGGAAGTTCAACTTGATGATTTAAAAGAAAAATGTGCCAAGTTGGAAAATATACAACATCAAGTACATAACTTTATAGAGCAAATTAATTTGGGCACTATAGAAAAAACCAAAAATAACATATGTTAGTCTTTACTGCCTAAAGGCCTGAAATCTAGAATTATAGAAGTCCTTCAGGAATTTAAAAATTGCTTCGCATGGAGTTATAAGGACATGCCTGGGCTAAGCAAGAGCATAGTTGAGCACCGCTTGCCCATCAAGCTTGATTTTACCCATTCCAATAGCAAACTAGAAGGATGTTTAAAGAAATTAAACTAAAGATCAGAGAAGAAATCAAGAAGCTTTTGAAAGTCGGCTTCATTAGGCCTGCAAGGTATGTCCAGTGGTTATCTAACATAGTACCTATGATGAAGAAAAATGGAAAATTATAGGTGTATGTGGATTTTAGAGATTTAAATGCTACTACACCAAAAGACATATATATTATGCCCATTGCAGATGTGTTAATGGATGCTGCAGCCAAGAATGAACTCCTTTCATTCATGGACGATTTTTCAAAATATAATCAAATATTGATTGTTGTTGATGATGTGCATAAAATTGCTTTTAGGTGTCCTAGGTCAATAGGGACTTTTGAATGGCTTATCATGCATTTTGCTTTTAAAAAATACAAGTGCCACATACCAAAGGGCAATGAATGCCATTTTCCATGATATGATAAGCCGTCATATGGAAATCTACGTTGATGATATTGTGGTGAAATCACGGATGGCCAAGGTGTTGAGCACTTGAGAAAAAGTTTTCAAAGGATGAGGGAGCATAACCTAAAGCTTAATCCATTGAAGTGCACATTTAGGGTTCAGGTAGGATTTTTTTTTTGGGTTTTTTGGTACACCAAAGAGTAGAAGTGGATAAAAATAAGGCTAAAAGCAATCCTTGAGGCTAAAGCTCTAGAGAAGCTTCAGAGGTTTTTAGGCCAGGTAAATTATCTGAGAAGATTTATTTCTAACTTAGTAAGGAAGACTAAAGTGTTTTCAGAATTGTTGAAGCCTAAATAAGTGGAGGAATTTATATGGGAAGAAAGACATCAGGTGGCTTTCGATAGAATCAAAGATTATTTATCCAAGCCTCCATTGTTGATGCCTCCAAGAGAAGGAGTTCCCTCAAGCTATATATTTCAGTTGCACAGGAAACTATAGATTGTCTTTCAGCTCAAAACAACCATGGGGGATATGAGTAGGCCATATACTATTTAAGTAGGACTTTGCTACCTATAAAAATTAAATACCTCTCAATTGAGAAATTGTGTTTGGCACTTTACTTTCTCTGCACTAAGTTGAGACATTAGTTGATCAAGTCCAAAGTATATGTGGTGTCTCAAACTAACCTGATGAAATATATGTTGAATAGAGCTTTATTAACAAGAAGGATTGGTAAGTGGTCCTTAGTTCTACTGAGTTACACTTATTTATTTTTGTCAAAAATTTGTGAAAGGGTAGGTATTGTCAGATTTTCTAGCAAACCATCCATCCCTTGATGTTCAAGAAACTAAAGATCCATAATTGCAGATATATGGGATTGAAACTAAACCTTAGGTTCTAAGGCTTGATGGATCTAGTGCTGAAGATTTAGCTAGAGCAAGGGTGGTGATTAGTTCACCTAGTGGGGTAAAAATAGCTTTATCATTTGAATTTTGAGTGCACCAACAACTAAGCTAAATATGAAGCACTAGTAATCGATTTAGAGATCCTACAAGGGTTGGGAGCTAAAAAGGTCTTGATCATTGGTGACTTATAGCTAGTTTTAAAATAGTTTTTAGGAGAATATAAATGTAATAGTTTACTATTAACTCCTTATTATACTACAACCATTTAAATACTTAAGTCATTAAAAGAGGTGTCTTTCTTATATGCCCTTAGAGAAGCAAATTAGGAGGCTGATGAATTAGCTCAAATTGCTTCTAGAATGATAATAAGTAAAGAATTAATGCATAAGATGATTGTGATTGGAAAAAGAATGCATCCATCAATCACAGAAATAGGTGTTACTGTTGATTCTTTAAATGTAGGGGTTAATATGAAAGATGACTAGAGGAACAAATTGGTGAAGCATTTTGATTGCCCGGGGAGAAGGACTCTATTCAAGATAAAGATTTTTTTTTAGGCTAAATATTCAAGATAAAGATGAGGGCATATAATTTCGTATTGTAGGAAGGTGAATTATATAGAAAAGGCTTTAATGGACTCTTATTGAGGTGCCTTGGGTTGGCAAATGTAATGGAAGTTATAAAGTAAGTGCATAAAGGAATTTGTGGCACCAATCAAGCTGGAATCAAGATGAGGTGGCTTATACGAAGACATGGCTATCATTAGCTATTGATCCTAAAAGATTACATCAACTACGCTAAAGGGTACCAACAGTGCTGGAAGTATGGAAGTATTCAAAGAGTACTAGCTACAAAGCTCCATTCAATCATTAAACCTTGACCATTCAGAGGGTAGGCTATTGACTTAATAGGGAAAATTCATCCAACATCTTCTAAAGGTCATAGCTTTATTACTGTTGCTATTGACTATTTCACAAAGTGGGTGGAAGCCATTCTTATGAAAAAAAAAATGGAGCAAAGAGATGTGATCTAGTATCAAGGAATACATCATATGCAGATTTGGTATTCTTAAGTCCATTTCCACTGATCAAGGCACTATGTTCACTAGGGAGGATATTAGAGACTTTATTGAGGATTATAGAATCATGCTCATAATATCAACTCCTTTTTATGCCCAAGCCAATAGATAAGCAAAGGATTCAAATAAAGTATTAATAGGAATCTTAGAGAAAATGCTAGAAGACAATCACAGAGACTAGTATCGAATCATATCTGAGACTTTATGGGCATATCAAGTTTTGAAGATGAGTTCTACAGGGGTGAGTCCTTTTGCTCTAATATATGGTCATTATGTAATAATCCAAATAAAGGAGGTTGTTCCATCTTTAAGAGTTGTGAGACAAAATGGGCTGATACTTGAAGAATACAATGAGGCAATGCAATGAAGTTAGAGCAGGTTGATAAAGAGAGGATACAAGCAAATTTTCTTGCCCATAGTTTTCAATTTCATCAATGGTTGTTTATTTCCAAAAGTCCCATATAGCCTATGTTGGGTGTACAAGACACCATTTTTTGGTTAAATTGCCTAAAAGTCAACATATGCCCATTAGTTTGTAGTATTTTAGGCTAGGGTTTCAAGGCCTAAAAATTAGTCATGAAAACATCCAAAGGTAATTTCACTAAACTCCAACACTTTAAGTCCACCATGATAAGTATGAATTAAATTGGCTAAAGTACCCATTTAATTTTTGATTTGTAATTCTTATAGAAAAATCAAGAATTCCAAAGCAAAATTCCTAACACAAGCTCAAAGCCCAGATCAAATTGTTTCTCGATTCTTATAATACTCAAACACACCAAATGACAAAATCCATAGCATTTTATCAAATTAAAGCCAAAAGCTGAGTAAATTGATCAAGCCGAGTAAATCGATCAACCAAGCCAAGTTACTACTAGTTTTTGGCTTTTGTTTGTGCAAACTACTTCAATGGCTAATACATGGCGTTTAATGCCATAATTTATCAAAGATCAAGCCATTTGTTCCAAACCTAGATTTCATCCATTCAAATCATCCAAAGCCAACACGTCATATTTGTAAAGTCCTTAATTATAGAGGCAATAACAAAAATTAACAAGACCTATTAAAGTCCAAAAGAAATTTCCAAAAATTACCTTTCTTGAGTCTCTTTCTTTGATAAACCTTGGAAATTGTAAGCTTCTTTGATAGAGATAGAACTCTCTGTGGGCATAGAGGCAGTGATGGATAGATTTCCCAATAATATGGCCTTGACTCGCCTAAAAATTAACACAAAAGGAATCAATTTATGATTAAAATTTGCATAAATCACAAAACTATGAGAAAAGAAAGGAAATTTACTTAATGGTGTCTTGGTGATGAAAAGGAGGAAGAAATGGCTTAAGTGTGATTATCGGCCAAGCTTAGGTGTAAGGAATTGGACTTGGTGATGGGAACGGAGCTAAAACTTTAAAGATTCCTAGCAGTACTTGACGGTAAGGGGGAGATGTGTGGTGAAGTGATACAGGCAGTCACACATGAGTTATGACCAAGTGACATGCGAGAGCGAGGAACCTGTGTATGGGTTCTTATTGCTAAGTCATGGAATGAGGGAGGAAAGGATGGTGCACTTATAAAAATGACACTAGGAGTAATACACTCAGAGTAAAAATATTTATTACAACAAAACATGGCCATAAGTACAAGGCTTGACATGAATAAATATCAATATCAATGTAATCCGTGATTCAATATGAATTACTTCACAACACAATAAATTATACTCTTAGCAATATATACAATGAAAGAAGGCATTATAAGCTTTTAAGGTTATATTTTCTACTCACCTATCACTAATCCCTTTCACTTGAGTTCATATCACCATTTACTAAGCATAAAACCCATCAGCTCCTTGATTCACTTGCCTACACGTGAAATCCCAAATCACATATTAACTATACTTTATGTAACCTTAGTCATATAACTTATTTTCTTCAAATCTAACTGTAATATCTTAAATTTTGACTATAATATTTATTGAAATTTTAGGGTATTTTAATTAGTGAAATTGATAAATTAATTAATTAGTAAAATTATCTAAGAAAAATTTTATTGAATATTACTATTTAAAAAAATTATTATTTTTGTTAATAAGAGTTTTATAGTAAATTAATTATTGTTATTTATTTTAAAATTATTTATTTGTAAGAATTAAAAATATATTTTTATTGGTTAATCAAATTCATTATTGTTAATTAAAAATTTTATTCAATTATTATTATTAAGTGGCCCAACCATTTTACCCTTATACATATAATTGAAGTGGTTGGTCAATCGGCCAACTGCTCTCCATTATTATTATTATTATTATTATTATTATTATTATTATTATTATTAAAAACAAAGAAGAAAATTTTTATATATAGCAACTGATTGGTCCAAGTGTGCTTGCCAGGAAAAAAGAGAGGGAGAGAAAATTTAACAAGCCAAACCACCACCTTCCAATAATTAGAATTGGACACACACCAAACTTATAGAAAGAGCATTCGAGGATCTTTTCAATGCCGCCTGAACAAATGCCATCCGCTGCTTGTAGTAGTCTCATGCATCGCCTGAAGGTACCGTTGGCCAGCAACTTTTAATATAATTTTTGACCATTTCTTACTTCCATTTCCAATGATTTTGGTATGGATAGAATCCTCATCTCCCCATCTTTCATTTGGCATATCATTTGGTAATTTTGGAGAAACCCAAATTTTGGCAGAAATTTGGCGATACCAAGACTGCGATGTAGATTTTCAACTAAATCCGGTGAGTGACGGAGAGGGGATTGCATTTTTGTAATCCTCACTTCAAGACAAACCTGTTGATACTAATTTCATTGAAAACTGACACCGTTGATACTAATTTCATCGAAAACCAACATCGATGATTATTTTCTAGTGATCATTCGGTGAACCTCTTGTGAGAGGTGATCTACTTTCTGAATTCATTTCCAATGATTATTGATTAATATGTGATGGATTACATAGTTAGTATTAAAAATGATTTTGTATTGATCCATGGTAATTTATCGATATTATTGGGTTCCACAGGTGTTTGGTAGTCTTATACTTACCCTTGCCTTAGGACCGTCGGACCATCAGATTCAGAGTGTGACAAAGGTGGTATTAGAGCATAGGTTTAAAACTATAGACGTATTGTAACCTAAGTATATGCATAGTTAGGAAAAACTACTAAGTATAGGATTTTATCACATCATTGCTATGTTTTCTTTCGATATAGATTTGCGTATATCATTATATTATAAATCTAAATTTTTTTATCACTTCTATCAGCTTATGAATCTTCCTCTGCGATGTGGCTGAGGACGTGGACGAGGTTGTCCTAGAAGGGCTATTCTACTTGAAGAAGGTTCTATTAGCCAAACAAGGGATAATGTAATTTCTCCCCTTGCACCTCCAGTTGATATGGCTACAATAGCGCAGAGATTAGACCAACTCCAAAAAAATTATAAGTGCTAGTTAAGTTGGTACTCAACAGAGACAATAGTCTGTTCCTCCTATTCATGTTGCCCCTATAGCTCCAAGTGATCCTCCTTCAATGGCTCCACCTCAGCTACAAAAAGCACCACTATGTGAACCCTAAAATTTACACCCTTAGGATCCGACTGCAGTTTGACACTTACTAAGATTCATGCGCTATGCATACAACAGTCCTGCTAGCTGGTTAACGGACAAGGGTTAAGGGGGCAGTGCTCTGTTGAAAAATAAATTTCTTGAAACTTACACCTTTAGATGATTAGCATTCGATTACAAATCCATAGAATTAAACCGGGCTCAAATCGGATAAAAAATGAATGAGAATGGGCTGAAAAATGAGTTGTGGCAATCTGCAGACTGGTTGCAGGAACTTGCAGCCGGCTGCGGTTACCATAGCCTCCATTGCGATTACTGCAGCCAGACTGCGGTTACCACAAAGCCCTTTGTGGTTACTGCAGCCTAGGACAAATTACTATAGTGCATGTTTCATGGTTCCCACACCAAAAATTCATAGTTTCGAGCCCCCAAACTTCCCCTATAAATACCTTGCACCTCTTAACAACTTCTATACATAATTATATGCTTTTATACTCTCCTTAAAGGTTTCCAAACCCTATTTCTAAGCTTTCCCAATCATCAAAACCCTCTTTCTAAACCTTCAAATCTCTAAAATCTCATTCCAAAACCTCCTCCATCATATAACACCTTATTCATAAGCTTCCCAATCATCTCAAAACCCTATTTGTAAGCCTCCTAATCACCTCAAGTTCTATTCTTAAGCTTCCTAATCAAGAAAAGGTTTAATTCAAGCCATTTTTTTCAAAGGGAATTCGTGATTCTCAAGCAAAGGTGTGATCCAAATCCCTCCAAGAAGAGTTCGTGCCGTTCAAGAGTTCTTCTTCCAAAAGGAGTACTCGTAACATCCCTAAGGAAAAGTGGAACTTAGATCCGGTGCCAAGCTCACTCTCTACATTCCTCATCGACGAAGCCAAAGGTAAAAGTTCTTTCCTTTTCCTTTTTCAATTCCAATTTAAGATCTAAATCTGAAAAGATTTAATTTTTTGTTAATCAAAATTTGATCTAATTAATCAATCTCTAAACCCTTAAAATCAATCAAACTATGATAACAAAGGCAATGACTTAAAAACTCCTCCTTCGCAAGAAGGAAGAACTGCGTGGGGTTTTGATTCCCATTCAAAGGAATACGCAGGCTTGCCATTTATAAGGCATTCAACTCCACTAAAATTAACAACTTCTTCTCTCTATCACCTTCTTCACATAGTCTAGGATCAAAATTGCTTTTTCTTAAATAAAAGTAAAAACTTTAGTTCTTCTTATTATAATTATTTTGTTCTTCTTTTTTTCTTACTTTAAGCTATTTAGATTATATTTGGGGAATGTGTGCTTTTCCTAGAACTCATAATGGCTAGATGAAAGATCCCGTAATTTGAACATTTTGACTTGTAATAGTTTTAAGTAGTTTTTCCCTTATTTTTTCACATTTCGTAGTTGTCATTATTTCATGTTGCCATGCATTGCACAAGTAATATTATTTCATGCATCATATTATATCTGTTCATGTATACATAAAAACTTCTTTTTTACAAAAGCTATTTTTTATCTAAGCCAAAATAAAATTTTATATTGTTTTAACTAAAACCTAGTCCCCAAACCCTCTCTGGTCATTTGAGGATTAGTGCTTTTCCTTAGGATAAATTTTATAATTTTGAAGCCAATTAAATTGGGTTTTTCCTTTAATTTTCCCAACTAAAAATAAACAAAATTAAAGTGGCGACTCCTTTTGTCACTTACGACTTACAAAATACAATTTTTCTAAACTCATAATGAGTTCTAATCGTAATGTTTCTCCCAAAATGGGCATTTTTTATTTCCCTTTAGCCGATCGGACCGGGTGCTTGGGTGAGGCCTCACACACTGGCAGAGGAAATTAATTATGAAAAGTTTATGAAGTTAAAGCCTATGGAGTACAAGGGTGATGTGAACGTTATAGACTTCTTGGAAGAAATGAAAGACAAGGCATAGATTTTGAGAATTTTGTATGGAAGAGCAGTGAAATTTATTAAGTACTTAATGAAGGAAGATGCTAAAGAATGGTTCAAGAGGAGCACAACTGAGATACTTAGAAATAATGAAGAAATTACATGGGAATAGTTTAAAGAAAATTAGTGGAAGTGTTCTTGCTAGAAAGTGTGAAGGAGACTAACATTTTCGAAAGGGATTGATTACCCTTCTATTTAAAGTGCTAGCTACTCATGAATTTGATTCTTACTCTAAGATTGTAGATAAAGTGAGAGTAATTGAGAATATGGAAATGGAGGTAAAGGTAATTCGAGAATAAAAGAAAAAGTTAGAATTGGAAGTTTTTCCAAGCAAGGTAGGGATGATAGTGGGGTGAAGAGCATGGATATATCTCTAGTGTCATCAAGTAATTTCAGAAGCTAGTAAGAGAGATCTCAAGCCAGACAAAGTCCTACTAGATTGGCTTATCAAATGAGTTATAGATTAGCTAATTCCACTCCATCTAAAGCTTTCGCCCTTCTATGCCCTACATGTTGAAAGAAATATAAGGGTCCATGCTATGTAGAGATTGGTGCTTGTTTTGGTTGTGGTCAACCACGGTATGTTGTGAAAGATTATCCACAAGGATATGCAATTAGACCCCAAACTTCTCAACCTACAGTCTAGATGGAAAGGGTCAGTAATAATGGGATACTAGCAGGTAGAGGAAGTGGTGGCAGAGATATTGAGACTAGCAGCGATACAACATAAGCTCCTAGTCAAACTTTTGGGCAAAGTCCTATAGGTAGAGGCAAAGGAAAAGTATATGCTTTGATTCAATCTAAAGCACAAGCCTCCAACATAGTGGTTACAAGTATTCTTCCTATCCAAACTATGGATGCACTAATATTATTTGATTCTAGAGTTACTCATTCTTTTATATCTTCACATTTTGCAAAGAACTTGTTTATGGCATGCAAATTGTTACAAAATCCATTGATTGTGTCCATACCTTTAGAAATAGAGATAGAAGTTCATAATGTTTTTCCTTCTTACATAATGGAAATCAATAATAGAGAACTAGAAGTAGATCTAGTAGAATTGCCATTGTTAGAGTTAGATGTGATTTTGGGCATGGATTGGTTGTCTAAAAAGTTAGCTACCATCGACTGTCATGATAAGAAGATAGTGTTTAGACCTCCTTCAAGGAAAGAATTTGAGTTTTAAGGAGAAAATAATGAAGCACCATGTAATATGATATCCATCATTGGAGTATAAAGATCATTAAGGAAGGGATGATAACGGAATTTGCCCTATATCAAGGATACTAAGTTTGAATTAAAGGAATAGAGCATATTCCAGTTATTAATGAATTTTTGAATGTGTTTCCTAAATAACTACGAGTTTTCCATTTGAAAGGGAGATCAAATTCAATATTGAAGTGTTACCAAAAACTAATCTAATCTCTATACCTCTTTATCATATGGCCCTAACTAAATTGAAAGAGTTGAAGATGCAGTTGCTAGATTTACTTGATAAGGGGTGCATTCATTTGAGTAGTTCACCTTAGGGTGCACTGGTATGTTTTGCAAAGAAGAAGGATGGTTCTTTATGGTTATGCGTTGATTACAGGCAACTCAATAAGGTTATTATTCAGAATTAGTATCGACTGCCTCGGATAGATGACTTGTTTGATCATTTGTAAGGGGTAAGCCATTTCTCAAAAATAGATTTGAGATCCAAATATCACCAATTGAGAATTTAAAAGGAAGATGTGTCCAAAATAACATTCTAAACAAGATATGGACATTATGAATTCTTAGTGCCACCTTTTGGGTTAACGAATGCTCAGCTGCTTTCATAGATTTGATGAATTGACTTTTTAAGCCTTTCTTAGATAAGTTAGTCATTATGTTTATTGATGACATCTTGGTATATTCAATGAGTCAAGAAGAGCATGAAAAGCACCTTCATATAATATTGCCAACCTTGATGGAGCACCGATTGTATGCCAAGCTCTCCAAGTGCAAACTCTGGCTTGACAATGTATGTTTCTTAGGACATATAGTTAGTAAAGAGGGACTTCAAGTGGATCCAAAGAAAGTGGAAGCAATCCTCAATTGGCCTAGCCTACCAATATAACAAAAGTTAGAAGTTTCTTAGGTCTGGAGGGTTACTATTAGAGATTTGTTAAAGATTTCTCTAAAATAGCAACTCTTTTGACCAAGCTTACTTAGAAGCAAGTAAAGTATTAGTGGTTAGATGCTTGTGAAGAGAGTTTTTAGAAACTCAAGACTTATCTCACTACTGCGCCAGTGTTAGCATTACCATTGGGAGAAGGAGGGTATGCAATTTATGTGATGCATCATGAGTGGGACTTAGTTGTGTTTTAATGCAACATGGAAAGGTAATAGTTTATGCTTCTAAACAGTTAAGGAAGCATGAAATAAATTACCTAATATATGATTTGGCAATGGCTGCAATAGTATTTGTTTTGAAGATATGGAGACACTACCTTTACAGAGAGAAGTGTGAGATTTATACTGATCATAAAAATTTGAAGTATGTCTTCTAGCAGAAAGATCTTAACCTTAGGCAAAGGAGATGGATAGAATTGCTTAAAGAGATTATGAGATCTTGTAGCATCCAGGACAAGCAAATATGGTGTTAGATGCTTTAAACCGAAAATCATTAAGAAGCTTGGCTCACATTCGTATGCACCGGAGATCATTGGTAAAAGAAATGCAAATATATGTTCTAGATTTTTTGTTTGAAGACCCATAATCTAAAGTATTTCTAGCTTACTTTTAAGTCAAACCACTTTTAATTGATCAAATTAAAGCTGTTAAGGACAGAGACTCTCATATGGTGAAATTGAAGGATGATGTGGAGGCAGAGAAAGCTCTTAGATTTACTATTGTAAATGGAGTATTGGTATGTGGCACTAGGTTGTGTATTGCTACGGTTGATGACTTACGAGAACAAATAATGAAAAAGGCACATTATGCAACCTACAATGTGCATCTGGGTGCAACTAAAATGTATCATGATGTGAAAAATTCTTATTGGTAGAATAAAATAAAGAAAGATATAGCAAAATTTGTGGCAAGATGCTTAAATTGTCAATAAGTTAAGTTTGAACACCAAAAACCTTCTATGTTACTTCAACAATTGCCACTACCAGAATAAAAATAGGAAAGAGTCACTATGGACTCTGTGGTTAGTTTGCCAAGAACTTCGAGTGGCTATGACTCCACATGACTAATTGTAGATCGATTAACCAAGTCAGCTCACTTTTTGTCAGTTAAGACCACTTATTTAGCATCACTATATGCTCAACTATACATTGATGAGATAGTACATCTTCATAAAGTTCCAGCCTCTATTATTTTAGATAGAAGGACGCAATTCACATTGAGATTGTAGCAAAAAAGTTGCAAAAGTCATTAAGTACTCAAATGGATTTCAGTACAGCTTTCCACCCCTCATACGGATGGCCAATATGAGAGAACTATCCAAACTCTAGAAGATATGCTAAGAATGTGTATTCTAGACTTTAGAGGACACTAGGATAAGCATTTACCATTAATTAAATTTGTCTACAACAATAGCTATCACAGTATAATTAAAATGGCTCCTTTTAAGGCACTATATGAGAGGAAGTGCAGATCTCCTATCTATTGGGAGGAAGTTGGCAAGAAGTTCATTAAAGGATCCAAATTGATTTAATACTCTTCAAAAAAGATACCTCTCATAAAAGAAAGATTGAAGACAACATTCAATCGTCAAAATAGTTACATCGTTCCTAAAAGAAGAGATCTACAATTTCTTATCGGTGATCTTGTATTCTTAAAGATTTTATCAATGAAGGGTGTAATGAGATTTGGTAAGAAAGGCAAATTGTCTCCACGGAACATTGGTCCTTTTGAGATTCTAGATCGAGTGGGAGAGGTTTCATATCGATTAGCGCTTCTTCCCAATTTGGATGATATCTATCTGGTATTTTATGTTTCAATGCTTTGCAAATATGTTATGGATCCATCTCATGTATTGCAAGCTCAACCGTTGGATCTCAAATCAGATTTGTCTTATGAAGAAATTTCGATAGCTATCGTTGATAGATTGGTAAGAAAACTTTGTAATAAGAAAATTCCAATGGTAAAAGTATTGTGGAAAAATCAAACTATGGAAGAGTGTACTTAGGAGAGTGAGAAGAGTATGCTAGATAAATATTCCTTTCTATTCCCAACTATTTGAATTAATATATTTTGAAAGTATTGAAACTATTTTCATCTTAATAAAATGAAAGTGATGATTCTTATTGATTAACATCTCTTATTTAAAAAATTTGAGAATGAATTTTCTTAAGGGGGAAGATTGTAATATCTTAGATTTTAACCATAATATTTATTGAAATTTTAGGGTATTTTAATTATTGAAATTGATAAATTAATTAATTAGTAAAATTTTCTAAGAAAAATTTTATTGAATATTACTATTTAAAAAAGTTATTATTTTTGTTAATAAGAGTTTTATAGTAAATTAATTATTGTTATTTATTTTAAAATTATATATTTGCAAGAATTAAAAAGATATTTTTATTGGTTAATCAAATTCATTATTGTTAATTAAAAATTTTATTCAATTATTAATATAATTATTTCTATCATCATCACCATTAAGTGACCCAGCCACTTTACCCTTATACATATAATTGAAGTTGGCCAACCACTCTCCATTATTGTTATTATTATTAAAAGAAAGATGAAAATTTTTATATATAGCAACTGATTGGTCCAAAAGGACCAATCAGTGTGTCTGCCAGAAAAGAGAGAGAGAGAGAGAGAAACTTTAACTAGCTAAACCACCTCCTTCTAGTGACTAGAATTGGACACGCGCCAAACTAACGAAAAGAGCGTTCGATGATCTTTCCAAAACCACCTAAACCAATTTCATCCATTGCTTGTAGCAGCCGCAAGTGTTGCCAGAAGGTACCACCAGCCAGCAAATTTTGAGCTAATTTTGACCACCTTTTGACTTTTATTTCTAACAATTTTGGTATGGTTGGACTCTTCATCTTCCTAGCTTTTATGAAATTCAGCGATACTGGGACTGCCGATGCAGATTTCTGATGAAATCTTGCGAGTGACAGAGAATTTCATAAAAAACCAACACCGATAACGGTTTTCCAGCAATTTTTCAACAGACCTTCAGTGAGAGGCGATCGACTTTTCGAACTCATTTCCAATGATTATTTTGATTATAGAATGTGATAGTTTTATTTGATTAAGTAATTAGTTAGATTATTAATGATTTTAATGTAAGATTTATTAAGTTAATTAATATGAATCTATAGAAATCCTAAAGATCTGAAAATAAAATTAATAATTAAATTGAGAATTTTTACTTAGGTCAATGAATCAGAAACTATTGATCAGACTAAGGTGATTGAAATTAATTAGAGAAATTAGCATAGAAAGGTGAGTTATGAAATATATCAGCACATCATAACCCACCATAAATTATTATTGCATTTCTTATTGAATTAAATTGTCTTATATTGCTTATTGAATATTATTGAAAACTATTGTATTGTTATTAGCCATTGAATCCTCATTATTATTGATCATTGAATCATCATTTGTTCAATTTAACCGTTTTAAATTATTGATTATTGAAAGACCACTTGGGTCTATATATTATTAATGTTCCTACCGAGCCATTAACCAAACCATAGACCATGATTGTGACAGAATGCCTATACTAATGGGGGATAAACCATTAGGTCATGTGCACCAGTGACTTAGCTTCTAGAGTCTAATTTATCAATGTCCTACCTAGAGAGGACTATGTACTTTGAGCGTATGCTTAACCAAGCATATATAAATTGATAAAGAGAGAAGTTACTGCCCTTATTGATTGATATTAATTGATTGATTGATATTATTCTATTTATTTTGGTGCCATTTCTTCTAGGCACATATATGTTGTTGTTTCGACTCCATTATGTTTCTATATGATATATTCTTTATGCAGCCCCAAGTAATAGTATATTTCATAATTCACCAAGTTGAAAGCTTACCTCTCTTTATTATTTTTTTTTTCAGGTACTATAGTAGAGGAGGCTAAAATTAGAGAAGACTGAACTTCTTGCTTTTCCTTTCTCCATAAGAAGCTATCTTTAATATAAATATTTTTATTGTTTTATCGTGCAATTAAGTTTACTATTAAAGACACTTCGTAGTATATGAATGGATCTAGTCAGTGTGGGTTTTCTATTTAATTAAGGTTTAATGTAATTGCTTCATAAATGAAAAATTGATTAATATTTGATGCATTATGTTGTTAGTATTAAAAATGATTTTGGTAATTTATCAATATTATTGGGTTCTACAGGTGTCTAGTAGCTTTATACTTATTCTTGCTCTAAAACCATCACACCATCAGATTCAGCGTGTGACACTAACTATAGATTCTCATACCTTAAACTTATTAAGAATTATCTCTTAACCATTAGGATTTCTAATAATTTCACATCTAACCTTAAATGTTTCCTTTAATTTCAAATTTAAATTTTCAAGAACAATAAAGAAATCCACCTTAGATCTCTTAAATCATGCAATTGAAAAAGTCTTTAGCACTTCTCTTAGAGGTTAGAATTAGAACACAAAAAATATGATAAACAAACTGATTTTGGTCTAAAATTCCTTTATATAACTTAATTTCCAAAAGTGTCCTTGACATGAGTCACGGTAATGGCTCTTAAACCATGGGCGTTACTTATTTGATCTTTTGCTTCTATCCAACACTAGTTACAGTAGTTACTTAATGTCACTAGCGTGGCTAAGTACTATTCATGCTACTATCCATGGTTTTCCCTTGTGTCCTAAGATTACTAATGGTAGTTAGTATAAGAAGATAACAAACGTGAGTAATGGCCACTGTCGTGTAATTTGCTTCTATATCTCGGTTTCCAAAATCCAAACTTAAGCCACTAGCATTTACTTCAAGTAACAGGCATGACCTACCTCTAATCAGCAAACTCTTGACAATTCAAGTCCACGTGTCCAGTCCAACACTTAACTCATGTAATCATTCAACATGTAACTCATAACACATTAATACACATGATACTCATCTCGTAACTCATATATATGGCCAAATGAAGGCATATACGAACTTGGTGTATTATAAAAAAATTCAGAACTTCTATATAATTTCTTCAACACCCTTTGGTAGTTCCTATAATTGAGTAATGTAAGTTTTAATTTTTATAAACTACGTACATAAGATAATAATTGAGTTTTAAAGTAAATTGATAGAATTATAAAATCCATTGAAAAATTGTACAATTCAAAATTCTGTATAACATTCACAATTTCCTATATAATTTCTTTGGCATCTTTTGTAAGTTTTGCCATTAGCCTATATAGGGTGAGTATTCAGTTGGTTTGGTTCAAATTGAATCAAATTTTAGAAGACCGAATAAATTGATCTGACCTTATTTGTATAACTAACCGAATTAATATTTTTATAAGACTAATCGAATTGAATCTAATTAACATATATGGGTTCGGTAATTCTTTTAATATTTTTTTTAATAACATATATATATATATATAATCAGTTGATTCAATTATTTTATGTTTTTTAAACATAAATTGAATCGAGCCAAACATATCAAAATTTATAAAAATTTAAATTGAACTGAAACAAATTATGGAATTAACAAAACTGAACAGACCAAATTAAATTTAGTTCGATTAGATCATCGGTTATATCATTTTTCTTCTCACTCTTACCTCCATATAATTTCTAATTTGAAAATTAATGTAAGTTTATTATTAAGTTGAAAAGCAAATCAACAGAATTATAAATTTTTTTGAAAAAATATATAACTTGAATTTGTATGTAAAATTCACAATTTATTTTATAATTTCTTCAATATGTATGTCTAACCATTGGGTTATGTAATTTTAAATTTATAAAAATTATATCAAATAATAGTTGAGATATCAAGTGAATTAAGATAATTATAAAATATTGTAAAATTTTACACAACTTTCATTTATATATATGCAAAACCTCTAGTTTTATATATAATTTTTTCAAAATTTTTTGTAAATATTATAAATGAGTCATATTTTAACAAAAGTTATGTAAGGTGATAAATAAGTTACAAACTTGAGTAAAATAATTACTACCCTATAAAAATTCATATAGCTTAAAATTTTATATAAAATTTTAATTCCCTTTGATTTTTTTTTTTTTTATAATTTCTGTCATTATATTAAGTATTTTGGATAATTGTTGTTATAAAAATGTATTTAAGATGATAATTAAGTTGTAGAGTTGAGTGAGAAAATTATAGTATCTTTTGAAAAATTATATAACATACGTTTGTATGTAAACTACTTTTGTATATAAAATTCTTAGCTTTTGATGTAATAATTTCTTTAATGTCCTCGATAATTTCTATTATTTTGTTAATTTTTACCCAGAAAAATTATATAAGAAAAGAAATTGGTGAATTACACGCTCTTTTGAAAATTACATGATTGAAAAATGTTTGTAAAATTGTCAACTTTGTTCTATGAAATTTTTACGCCTTTTTTTATTCTCACCGTTTTTACATATTTTTATTAATAAATTATGGAAGGTGATTTGATTAATTACATACTAATGAGCTAAAATTAAATATGTTTGCTAAAAAATTTATATTTGCTTAAATAGTTTTTCGGATTTTTCTATAATTCTTATACTGAGTTGTGTAATTTTTATTTTGAAAAAAATAGTCAAAATAACAAATAAATTGCAAAATTATTTTAGAGACTTATAAAATTCATTGAATAATTTTTTTAGTAAAATTTGATTAGAGAAATTAGAGGTTACACCAGGATACCCCAGTTAGATTGGCACAACTATAACAACCTATATTATCTAGCTCCAAAGCTAGCATATTATTAATGACAAGAAAATAATATAAGAATGAGAAATTACAACCTGAAAAAGGCATAAAAGAAAAAGAGAGTAACTATTAAACAAAACTGAAATTCTCTTTTCTAACATGATTATGAAATACTAATTCTTTACAAAATGATGGAGCGCTTGACCACCAAGTTGGAGAAGAAAGTTTAAGAGCTTTAATTGAAAGACAATCCGCCACTGCATTTCCTTCTCTATAGATGTGGGACACGAGGAAATTCATATTGGAGATATAATACAGGCATTTTGACCAAGCTAAGCGATAGATAAGGCTAAGGAACTTCTATGCTTGATGACTTAAGAAGCGAGACAACATACATTGAGTCGCATTCTTGCCATAGGTGATGCCACCACCTAACCAAGATTATAAATACCCATCATTACAGCGATTAATTCAGCTTCAAAAGCATAGCCAATATGGAAGGGCAAAGCAAAGCAACCATGCACAAGACCACAACTATTGCGAAAAACCTCACCGGCGACCATCCAACCTGGTGCACCCAAAGCAGCACCATCTGTATTAACTTTAATCCACCTAGCAGAGGGAGCATACCAAACCACCGAATTAGGGAGCCCGAGTAGCAATGCCCAGGATGCCAAACTGCCTTAAAAGAGAGAGATCCGCTTAGGTGTTCTTCATTGTGCCCACTTTAAACAAGGAGCATTCTTTTATGGCATACCATAAAGAATGAAAACAATGGAAAATAGATGGAACAACATCCTTAAATGTGGAAGCATTCCAGGTTTGCCAAATCAACTGAAAGCAGGTTTGAACATCACAAAACCAAAGAGTTTTAACCTGCTTACTCATGGAAGCTCGCACAGCCGAGGAAAATAATGCCAATGGAGAGTCCATGGAAAGGCGAAATCCAAAAGGGGTAAGCTAGCGCATCCCAAAGCTGAGTCGAAAATTTGCATCCAATGAAAATATGATTTATAGATTCTGCACTCTGGTTACACAAACGGCAAACAGAAACTAGAGTAATGCCTGGTCGCTAAAGAGCATCATCCGAAGAAATGCGTCTATTAAGCACACGCCAACAAGGAGAGACCGCAATGGAGGAATGAAGTGGTGCCATAGATCCTTCGCCCAAGTCTTACGTGAGGGAGGAGGAGCAAGAAATGCATAGACTGACTTGCAAGTTGCAGAACCCGTGGAAGAACCTAAACAGACTAGACCGCCTTTACCTGGAAAATATCAGGGGGCGAATAGGCCGCCTCTACCTGGAAAATATCAGTAGCAATGTCTGGATATTGTAACTGAAATTCTTGTAGATGATGCCAGGCTTGGTCATAATAAAAATTAGAGATACGAGCCTGCAAAAGCTTACATAGAGACAGGGGAAGCTGAAGCCTATCCGAAATGGAGTAACCCAAAAAATTGTCATGCTAGAAAAGAAGCTTGGAACGATCACCAATGAGCCATCTTGTACCAGAAGAGAGAAAAGTGTGGCAATGCTTATAAGCGTGGCTTACTCCCAATAGCACAAAAACGGCTCCGTAAAAAATCAAACACCCAACTTGAGCAAGAGAGAAGCTTCATTGTGAATAAAGTTGTGAATTGCCCGTTCCATGGACCGTAAAAGATCAAAAGGCCACTTATATATCATAAAAGAATAAAGGAAGGCGCCTTGGATACACGAGTTGACTAGAGCAATGCGCCCAGCCATAGACAACAAGGTCCCTTTCCAAGAAGAGAGCTCAGACGAGATTTTATCAGAAAGACCCTAAAGCCAACACAGTCGAGGCGCACTTTTGATCAAAGGAAGCCCAAGTAACAAAAAGGAAAAGCACCCCTCTTCATATTAGAAAGAGAAACAAGGTCATGAGCTCGTCGAGAAGGAATATGAGGACTAAGGAAAATGTCCCATTTTTGCCAGTTAACAATTTGACCAGAGCTCTCCAGAGAAAGAAAAAACTTCATTGATCAACTGAATATTGAAATCAGAATGTCATCTGCATACATTAAATGAGTGTTGTATATCCCTCTCACGTGGAGGAATTCACATGCATATGAAAAAAAAAAAAAAAAAAAAAAAAAAAAGAGATAAGCACCGACTTATCAAAATTCGATGTCTAAATCTATTAAAATATTATACCTTGCATGCCTATAAAAAGGCATGCAAGGCTCATAACAATTGCACACACAGCACTTGCATAAATTGCAAGAGAAGAAAGAGAGAGAGAGGGGGTTTTTGAGAGTTTTGGGAAATAGTTCCTAAAAAGGAAAGTGATAAAATAGTAAGAAAAATATTTTAGAAAATTTTTAAAAAATACATTGAGTATTACTATTTTGGTGAGATCTCATATTATTTGTATTGTACCTTTAAAATATATTTAGAGAAAACTCTCTTATACCTACTATTTTAATAGTGGAAGTTTTATTCAAAATTTGTTCCGTGGACGTAACCCAAAATTAAAAGGTGAACTAAGTTAAATTGCTGGTATTATTTTTTGTTTATTATTATTATTCCACATTTATCTTGTTGATTATACCCGCTGTGCCAAAAAATGAGAAGGAGCCAAGTTTGCTGTGCCAGCCCACATAGCTTTAAACTCACCAGAATAAACAAACCGAAGAAGCAAGCGATTCAAAAGATCCTCTGCTAAGCAAAAAGAAGTGGGGACCGGGTGTCTCCCTGGCAGACACCCAGTGAGTAGCCAAAATAACATTTGGGAGAACCATAAAGCAAAACAGAAATACGAGCAGACTGCGAAATCTCCAAAATCCAGTCACAAAAAACTCCAAAAAACCCAAAGGCTAATATAACCGCAAGAATAAATTCCCATAGGAGAGAGTCAAATGCCTTATGAATGTCAATCTTCAATGCCATGTTAAGGGAACATTAACATTTTCCGTAGCAACATCTATACAGTCCTCAATGTGCCGACCTTGGAGGAAACTAAATTGCAGGGGAGCAATAATACGAGAGGCAATAATCATCAACCGAGAGGAAAGAATCTTCGTTATAATCTTGTAAACAAAATTCCTAAGAACAATTGGGCGAAACTTATCCACAGTTAAAGCATTCTCCATCTTTGAATATTTAATATAATTACATAATTTTATTAGTACATTTTGTAACTCTTATTATTAAATTATGTAATTCTAATATATTACCTGTTGACTAGTAAAGAAAATTTTAATAATTTTTAGATATTATTTAATTATTTTAAAAACATAAATAATTAGAATTTAAACTGCCAAGTCTAAAGGCGCAATTATCATAACAACACTGTATAAAGCACCACTGCTTTGTTATATATATGTATGGAAAAATGGGATAAACAAATTTACGTAAAAATTCTCACTAATTTTTTTTTATTGTACATTTATAATGGGTAATATGATCATTTATTAATTAAATAATATAATTATCTAATTATATTTAATTTAAATAAGAAATGATAAATTCAATTAGAATAAGGAAAAAATAAAATAATTATTATATAATATCTCATTATATTTAATTTAAATAAGGAAAAGTATATTCAATTAGAATAAGAAAAAAATAAAATACCTATTATTTAATATATAATTAATTATATTGCAAATTTATAATTATATAATTATTATAATTAAATAATTTAATTTTCAAATTATATTAATTTAATTTAATTTAAATATAGAAAGGATGAATTTCATTAGAATAAGGAAAAAATAAAATATAATTATTTAATATATAATTAGTTATATTTAATTTAAATAAAAAATAATTCACTTAGAATAATTTATGTTTTTTATATTTTGTTCAAAGAGAAATTACAATTTAACTTTGATCGTTCGAATATTAACAAGTTAGAAAAATTTTAATTTGACTTTGAGAAATTCTATTATAGATTATAAAATTTATTTTTGGTTCCATGAAAAGATGTAGCAGAAAAATAAGGTATACTAATTAAGAGTTCATTTAATTATAATTAGCAAAATCCTATTATTTCATTATCAAATGTCAAATTTTTTATTTATAATGATATATTATTATCTAAAAAAAATCAACTTGTTTGAAATTTTATAAACACTTAAATTTAATATTTATTTTTTTACATTTTTTATACTATAGCCGAGATTCAACTATCAATATTGAAAGATTTAACATAAATTTAATTTTTTATTCTTTATATTATAGCTGTGTTTTAACTATCAATATTGAAGATAAGTACTATTCAAAGTAATCTAAATATATCAGAAGTTCATGAGCTACGAGATTTATCAGTATATTATTTTTAAATTTTATTTTTAATAATTTTAGAAGCTCATCATTTATTTATAAAATACTAATGTGATATTATAATTTATGAAATTATAAGTTATGATGACATAATGTTAAAAAGCGATGAAAAATATTTGTAATCAAATATAAAAAAAAAAATTTAGACAAACACCAAAGGTAAGTTTAAAAAAAAAATAAGAAAAGCATTTCAAGTAAGTAACAAAATGATGTATATAGATAAATACTTGAATTTGTTATATTTATATAGTATTTTTTTTTTAAATTTGAATATTGCACAAAATACACAAGTAAAGTTTATCCTATCGAATTGGAAAGGAAATAGAGATGTGGAAAGTGCAATAATGATAATACTAAATATGCTAATAGGTATATATGTACTTTTCATATTGTTAACAAGTATTTGTTTTATAAAGGTATATGTTAAAATTTCGAGTATTTGATGGAGAGATAAATGTTCGTCCAATTTTATATGAAAATACTTGAATAATGATGGGAAGTGCAGTTGACGAATATAAAAAATCTATAGAGGTGTGCTTTTATAACATGTTACACTATGTTAATATAAAGTTTAATTAATTTATATATTTATTATATTACTTTTTATTTTAAAATTTTATTATATCTTTTTTTTTTTATTTATCATAGAAAGGAAGAGACTATAGTAAAATTTACAAGAAATCGATTGGCATGAAGGGAATATAATATTATTTTCTTATGAGATTAATTAAACATGATCATCTAAAAGATAAAATTAACATTTTCATTGCAGAAGATATTTAAGATATATCAATAATAGAAATAGAAATAATAAATATTGAAGAGAAAAAAGAAGATGAAGAAACTCTGCTACTAAGAAAAAAATCAAAATAAAAAAAGATTAAAAATTTATAATTATAGCATGATTGTTTTTTCTTATAGGAAAAATTATTCATTTTTTTTATTAATAATAATAGTAAACCAGTTTATTTGTTTAAATACAATTTTAATTTTCAAAAATATTAGCTAATTTATTATTTTATTACAATATATTACATTATATTTTCTTATATTTAATATCAAAATTGCAAAAATATAAGTTGTCATAATAAAACAAATTAATATTTTTATCAATTTATGTTGTCAGAATTAGTAATCTATTGCAAATATGTTTATAATACTAATTTAATTAGCAATATATTTTTCAGAGGTAAGGAAATGGGAAATTAGTAAACAATTTTGAAAGTTTCTCTTTAAATAAAGTTAATATTTTATATTTTTTAATTAAAAAATCCAATAGAATAAAAATAATATTAATAATAAACAAAATGTTTATTCTTTCGCTTAGTCAAACAATAAAAAATTTCTTTTTTGATAAAAGAATCAACAAATTTCACACTTGTTAAGATACGATTAAACTCAACATCTTTTTCATATTATGTCTATTAACAACAAAAAATTAATTTATAATTGCTCTTTAATTTTTTATCTATTTGCTAAGAAAATAAGAACTAATCCAAAGTTTAAACTATTGAATCATTTGAAGGAATAAAGCTATTAAAAAATTCAAATTATTATATTCTTAGCTAAATCTTAACTTATATTAGAAAAAACTTTTATTCAAAAAATAAAAAAAATAAAAGTATGATATTTAAAAAATAAATATAGATAAATAAATAAATTGAATCCAAAATATCTAATATAATATATAAAATATATAAATAAATAAATTTTTAATATTTTGTTTATAAAATTTCATAAATGCTTAATTTTCTTAAATTTGAAAAAGTTTCATTTAAACTTGACCAAAAATAATTTCTAAATACATTATTACCAAATGGATTGCTATTTCACAAGTTGAAAATAAAAGTTAATTGTCACATAATATTGCTCAATGGTACCAGGATGATATGCAAAAATTTAATAGAAATGTTATATATGTAGAAATAACAATAGGCCAACATGTAGAAAAATAAGTCTTATTGCCAATGATACTATTGTCACTGGTTGAAAATGAGAAATATACTTTCCATTTTAAAAGAAAACAGTTTCATGTGCATTTTTGTTTGCAATGACTATTAATAAAATATAATAATAAACAATACCTAAAAAGAAAGCAACTTACACTAAGAATGTAGTTTATAAAGAAGTTATACTGTCTAATATGTATAATAATTTAAAAAATAATATTATCTAATATTCATTTAAATTATTTATTATGTCATATAGTGTTTATACTAATATTTAAAATATGAATAGTTGCAAATTAAATTATGTTTTAAAATAAATTATAACGAGCCATAATGGAAATTGGAAATCAACATGCGAAGCACATTAGGAAATATATATATATATATATATATATATATATATATATATATATATATATATATAAGAGAAATATCTCCTAGCATGGAAATAACTCCTCTAGCAAACTCACAAATAATCACTCAACCTATCTCTTTACCTAGCTTTAAGAAATCTATTAGCAAGAAAATAGCTTTTCCTTTTGAAATAAATTATAATCCTAAAACCTTCAAAATTCAAGACACTTCTCTTTCTTTCTTAAATCCATATTATGCCTTTTCTAAGTCAAAGTCCTCTTAGACTCACAATATTAGAACATTGATTAGAAGAACTCCTAAAGAAATTAAGGAGTATGTTCAATCTTCAACTTTTGATCAATATCCTATAAAGGCAACTGGTCAAGAATAATTTGTTGATCTTCATATATATGTAGAATAGCTTTAAGAAATCTATTGGCAAGAAAATAGATTTTCTTTTTGAAATAAATTATCTTCCTGAACCTGCAAAATTCAAGACACTTCTCTTCCTTTCTTAAATTCATATGATGCCTTTTCTAAATCATAGTCCTCTTGGACTCATAGTATTAGAACATTGATTAGAAGAACTCTTAAAGAAAATAAGGAATATGTTCAATCTTAAACTTTTGATCAATATCTTATAAAGGCAATTGGTCAAGAACAATTTGTTGATCTTCATATTCCTCATGAATTTTTGTCTCAATGGTTAGCTAATGGATTTACCCATATCTATTTTAGAGCTATTCGTTTAGGATGCACTTATCATGGAAAAAAAGGCCTACCTGTATCAGCAAGAATTTCTTTACTTGATATGAGGTATCTCAAATACCAAGATGCTATAATTGGTACTGTTGAGACTACTTTGAATGCAGGCATTGTGATTTTCACTCTCTTGCCAAATTTCAATTTAGCTCTTAACGATCCTTATGTTCTTTGAGCCTTAAAGGTTCATATTCAGATTATGGGAGCACTTCAGATTGCTGATGCTACAGTAGCTACTTTTCATTATCAGCTAATCTATAGGATCCAGAATCATGCTATAGATCTTAGTCTTCCAATGAGGCTGTCCATATTATAGTAGATTCAGAAAATGGTCCTACTTATCGTCATATTCCAAGACAAATTTCTCGAGATGATTTGATAAAGTTATTACCAGAAAAATAGGTAACTAACAATGCAAAGATTTATGAAAACTCTAAACCAATCCAATCTACTCAACTAATTTTTGTTTCAAAAAAGGATAAGTCTGTTGAGATTATTTTTGATAGAAAATCCATGTTTGAAGCTTCTCCTACACCATCTACTTTTCCAACTCAATTTATGGTTTCTCCTTGGCCTCAAGAAGAAAATATTCCCATAGTGGCTTTTGACAAGTATGAAAGGTCGATATATGCTTTCGAAAGAGACAACCATTGTTATTGGGACAAATGTGATTGTGATGACTATTACAGATCCTCTTTAAAAGAAGGAGATCCCTACAGATAGAAGAAAAAGAAGAAATTTGTCTCGTCTGGATATATGAATCAAGTTTATCAAAAAAAATGATGATGATGAAGGCTCTATTGCCTTATCAATTGATTAGTTTTCTCATCTGTTATCTCCATATTATATTCCTCCTTCTGTCTCAGGCTATTGCAAGCCATCTCTCCCTCTAGATGAAGATGATTTTTTTTTTTTTGCCGAAAAAAGGCCATTAAAAAGGCTCATCTACCTTGTTACAAACAAGATCTCAAAGTTATTTATAAAGAGTCAACCTTTAATTCTATTCTAGCTTGTTACATGTATCAACCATTGACATCCCAATATGAATAAGATTTTCCATCTTTAATAGATTCCACAAATCCAAACACAAATATAAGGACTACTCCTTAATTAAAAATCCAGTTGGAGTTAATGCCGAAGGAAAGTCCCTTTTAGTAGGACTGGATAAAGCAATACTTAACTAACAGACTAATAATGCTCAAGCTCAAAATAGGGTCCTCAAAAGGATTGAATCTCGAGCAGAGCAAATTTCACATCAAGTCAACAATCTTAATGCCAAAGTCAACAGCCAGTTTAGAGCAGCATATAACCTTTATCTTTCTCTTCAGTCACAATTGGAAGTCAAAATTGAGAAATTAAAGCCATCATGAAGCAAAAAAAATTAAGAAAATTCCACTAGAAAGAAGCTGAGATTGAAAATCTAAAACAACAAATAGCAGCCTTAGAAAAAGCTATAAAATAATATAGCTCTCAACCTTTTGCCAAAAAACCCCAGTTTAAAACCCAAAATACTTTACCAACTCCCTCACTTGTTGAAGAGTTTGGCTACATAGCTAACATGGCCAAAAGAAAAAATAAACATACCTCTTCTAAGCCCCCTTTTGAACCAAAATGTTCCCTATCTTCATCTGATTACTCAATGCCATCATAATAAAAACTGTTGCATTCCAAAGAATCCCAAACACAAAACCCAAAAAGAGATTTAATGAAACCCCTTTGAATATTGATCCAAAGCAATCACCTCCATCCCATTTCATGATGAACCCTTTAACCAATTTCATTGATCAATGTTTGGATTCAAAAAAAAATCTAAATCAAGCTACTATGATTTCTCAAGAATTTTCCTTAGATGATTCATCTTCTAGTTCACTAGAGGAAGAATTAGAAAATAGTGAATCAAAACTGAGCCATTAGTTCAAGTATCCTTCATGGCAAAACCAGAATCATCCATTGGCAATAATCCTTGAACAACAAAATATTTTAAAGAGACTGATCCTGAACATATGAATACTCAAGAGCAAACTTATACTTTCAACACTGAAGAGTGGTATACTCCAAAAGTCAATACTAGATCTTCTCAATATTTTACTTTAGATGACATCACTCCAGATCAGTATTCATATGGAATTAAAGAATTTAGAGCATGGCTTAAAGTCCAGGCTGCTAAACCAGATATTTCACAAAGGCAAGCCATTGAAGATTTCATTCATAGTTGTATTGGGAAACTTATAGATTGGTATATAAACCTTAGAGATTTTGCAAAAGCTCAATTAATATATTCCTCCATAGCTGAATTCATATGCCATATTCAAATAGAATTTGTGGGAATGCCTACAAAATATGTTGAGAACATTAGAAAAGATTTCTTCAAAATGAAATGTTGTTCTCTCTAGAAAAAAGATCTGGATAGGTATTTTCATAACATGTCCAAGAAGTTTTATTAATTAAAAGGGTAAAGTAATTCAGATCTCAAGCAAGCTTTTGTAACTTCATTGCCAGAACCTCTTATAGCAACAATCCATACTACTTTTCAAGATCATAATCAGACTTTGGCATAGTTGACACTTGGTCAAATTTACCAAGTGATGATGAGATCTTTGAACAAGATTTGTGATACTCATCATCTTCTAAAACAGACCTTGAAGAGGCATAAAGACCTAATTCTGAAGAATGCTTGTTACAGGCCTGATCTTCATGTCAAATGCAAAGATAAAAATTATGAATGTCCTTCAAAGAAGAAAAATTATGAATGTCCTTCAAAAAAGAAGAAACATTTCTTCAAATCAAAAGGCCACCATGGCAAAAACTTAAAGAAGGGCTACAAATTCTTCAAAAGGTGCAAAAACAGAGGAAAGAAGACAGATAAATATTACTTGTGTGGAAGAAGAGGGCAATATGCAAAAAATTGTCCAAATAAACCAAAGCAAGTAGCCAAACTTATTCAACATCTTCAACAGATTATATCTGTTGATTTTGAAGAGGCTGATGTTGAATCCTTATTCTTAAAAGATGAAAAAGACTTTCTAGAAAGTTTTTTTGCTATTAAAGATTACTCTTCTGATGAAGAATACTACAGTCCCAATTATTCGGTTGAACCATATTCTTTGGCTATTCAAAAATAGTACATCCAGTTTCTTTGGTTTATGTTCATTTATATCCAGAAAAGTATGCAAGGCCAATCAAAGCAATTGCTTTCATAAATATTGGTGCTTATAGGACAATGATGAATCTTGTCGTCTTCCACTTGAATATTAGAAGCCATACAAAGAGTATTTCAAAGCAACTGATGGTAATGTTTTTACATCAAAATGCATCACCAAAAATCCTATTAAAATTCAATTTTTTTCCAGGATGTCATATTTAGGATCATTGCTTGGGTGTTCACTTTTTAGCTAAAGATTTTGTCCTTGGATTTGATATTTTCTAAAAATTGAAAAACCTACATATTCTTCTAGATGGAATTATATATAAAAAATACTTCCAATCTTATACAAATATTCCATCATTGTTTTTCACGCATTCAATTCAAAGTTTTGAAGAAATTCAAAAAGAATTAGTACAACGTTGTTCTACTAATTCTCACATAGAGTTCAAACATCCTTCACCTTTATGGAAGAACCCAGAATTCTTCATTTTTCTCCCATTCGAACAAAATGAAGATGTCAACCCAACAAAGGCAACTCATCTAGGAATGACCCTATAAATTCTACAATTGGTTATAAAAGAATATTTTTAATTGTTATCTAAGGTTTAATTGAACCAACCAAGTTAGATTAGGCATGCCAAGCATTTTATATTAATAAGCGGGCTTTATTCATTCATTTGTCCTCTGCAAAAATTTTCTCAAAATTTGATATTAAAGTGGGATTTTGGCAATTGGAAATTAAACTTAAAGATCATTAATAGATAGCTTTTTGTATTCCCAACCACCATTATCAACAGAAAGTCATGTCTTTTGGTCTTAAAGTTGCACCATCCTTATTTCAGAAAGCAATGGTTGAAATTTATGAGTCTCTTTTTTATAGCTTATTAATTTACATTGATGGTGTTCTACTCTTTTCTGAAAATGAAGAAAGCCATCTGTAGCTACTCAACAGTTTCATGGAAATTACCAAAAAGTATAGAGTCATGCTCTCAACCTCAAAGATGCATCTAGCAAAGAAAGAAATTCAATTTCTCAGAATACTCTTCAAGGATGGAAAATATCACCCTGGTCCACATATTGCTTTAGAATTATTAAAGTTTCCTAATGAGAATCTTTCTTACAAGCAAGTTTAGCAATTTTTGGGAATAGCAAATTATCTCAGAGATTTTGTCCTCCACTTCACTGAAAAAGCAAATCCTCTAAGACGCATGCTAAAAAAAGATGCTTCTGCCTGGACAAATAAGCAGACAAAGGCACTACAAACTTTAAAAAGAGAGCTCCAAAATTTGCCACCTCTCTATATTCCCTCAACAAGAAAATGATTTTTACAAACCAATGCCAGTGATAAGTATTGGGGAGCAGTACTCTTAGAAGAATGTGAAGGAAAGAAACAAGTTTGTGCTTGTAGCAGTGGAAAATTCAAAGATTCTAAATTCCATTATCATTCCACTTTTAAAGAGATCTTAGTTGTTAAGAATGGAATCAAGAAGTTTGAATTCCACCTCATTAGCCATCATTTCACTGTCCTTATGGACTATTCTTCTCTTCCAAAGATGCTACAATTCAAGGGAAAAATGCTCCCTCATCCCTAATTACTTATATGGAACAAATGGTTTTCACCTTATAAATTTGATGTCAAGTATATCAAGGGAGATAAGAATCTGATTCTAGATTTCCTATCTAGACTAGAAAACTAAATTGTCTCTCTTATAAGTACTGTGAGAACTATTCCACTTGTTTTCATGGCATCCTCTTTTTCATCTTCAATTCCATCTTCATCAAATATGGAATTTCCTTTTACCAATAATCTTCCTCTTAAAGTCTAAGAAAACATCTCTAAAAGAACTCTTCATGACTTAGTTCATGAACAAACATATTGGTATCAATCTCTCTTAATTCGAAAATATGGAACCTTTTTCATTAAAAGATTGGCCATTTACCCAACTCATCCTTTTCTCAGGCCCTTCACTTTTATGAAATTCTCTGTTAAATTTTTGGATCTGGCCAATAGAATTTCTTGTCTTTCTATAGTATTTCTGCCATGCTTTCTACATTGCAGTGGAAGTCCAGCCCATTAAACTTAGAACTTATTTGACAGTGTTCAGAAGAAGGGCAATGAATAACAATCATTTTGTTACTTTTCTGGAATGGTTTGCTCCTTTACAAGACTGGGAAGACATGTTCATAGAAGAATATAAAAAAATTGAAACAGACTAGTTTAAAAATTTAACCAGTTTGGTTATTCTCCATCGAAAATGGACAGCTCAGGTCATTAGTAAAAATCATATTGAACTCAAAGTCTCTCCAAAATATTTTGTCTATAAATCATTTCTCTATTCCATGAGTAAGGATTACAAACAACACTCTGAGGACTTCATTCAATTTTAATATTTTATGTGTGGTTTAAACAATGCACCTATTTAAGAATTGTGGCCTCGTTCCTCTCCAGATGCACTATAAGTATCATACCCTTTAAAATTATGGATCTAAAGGAAAAATGGAACAACCAATACAAAAGACAAATTTAATGTGGAACTAACAGACAAGTCTTTTGCTCACTTGATGACACTTTTGATTCAACTGAAAAACTCTGGACCCATCTGATGGTGGATTCACAAGATCCATATGACTTTACTTTTAGATAGCAAAATGATGACACCAACTCTAGCAATTTGATAGAAGAATTATTGGAAGCTGACTTAGACTCAGACATGAACCTGTCCTCCAGTCACAAGCCTATCAATAAGTAAAGATGCTACTTTATTAAAAGAAAATAATGAGTTGTAAAGTATGTATGAACTGTTTGCTTTAATAAAAGTGTGTCAAAATGAGCTATATAATAAACTTTAGTAGATTGTAACTTTAATCATTATACTTATGTTCCAACTCCTATATAAGGAGTCAGTTTGTAACTATGAAGGCAAAGAACCCTTTAGCTCCTGCCTAGTGTGAAATAAAAACTATGAGTTTTTAAAATTCATGTCTTCTCTTCTTAAATCTTTTAAGGTATTACACACACACACACACACACACACACATATAGAGTTGACCTAAGTCGGTTCATAACTTGGTCAATTTCTATTTTTATCTTGGCAGTTAAATTAAAACAATATAATGTTTACAATCAGTGTCTATCTTATAGGAAATACACTTAGAAAAGGTTAAATATTCAAGAAATCATAAATTCCCTAGGTGTAGAAAATTGACCTGTAAATTACATCCGCTATAGCCAAATTACACCCACCATCAGTGTTTCACGATCGTGACTCTTTATCACAATCATGATTAAATTAAGGCAAATGAAGGGCAAAGGACAGAAAGGTTTGCAATCTCAATCGCGACTGCAATTCTAGATGCAAAATAGGAATCACGACGGCGATCCTTATGTCGCGACTGTGAAATGGGCATTTGACAGGGATCTCTCTAATTAATAGTCAAGCAGTTAACGATTAGATGACATGTGTCACTAGTACTTAGAGATATGAATATCCTAATCATGATTAAGCCTTTGATAGATAACATTTTGTAAGCTGTTTTAGAATTGAGTTTTTATCTTTTATACTTATTTGTAACTGCTTTTTAGAGAATTTAAGCTATAAATACTCCCTCCAAAGGCTTTAGACATAAGAGAGCAGTTTATTAAGTGTCCAAACTCTTACAACATTTCTCAAACCTGAAACCTTTATAATACACATTTATGTTGGTTGATTGAGTGTTAGCCATTGAAACACTTGTATAGGTTGGGAAGTGAGCCTTAGAAACCCTTCTTTAGGTTAAAGTGTAAGCCTTTATAAAATCATTAGTTGGGTTTTAGAGTTAGCCTTCTTTAAACTCTTATTTAAGTTAAGAGTGAGCCTTAAACTCTTGTAAGGTTTGGTGTGAGCCTAAACACTAAGTTGAAAGTGAACTTGTTAAAACTCTAGAGATAGTGGAAATACCCTATTGTGGATTGGGGAGTGGATGTAGGGTTGGTTATAATCTGAAACACTATAAATTGCGTATGTTTACTTCTCTATCTCTATTTCTTTTTATCTAAAATTTTAATTTCCCACCAATTCAACACCCCCCCCCCTCTCTCCCTCTTCTTGGTGCATAAGGGTAAACAAGTGGTAACAGAGCTTTAGTCTCTTTCAACAAACTTAATTGGGTGAGAAAAGATCAAATTGGCCAATGAAGGGATGCATCACCTCAAGCCACACTTTGATGGTACCGATTATGCATACTAGAAGTATAGAATAGAGGTGTATCTTGATAGTAATCTCATAGATTTATGGGATTGCATAATTGAAGAATGGAAGCCTCTATAAAAAATGGTTGATGGTGTTGAAGAACTAATTCCTAAAGAGGAAAGGCTTGATGCTCAAAGAAAAGCTAATGGCAAAAACAAAAGAGTCATGGCAATTCTCCTTAATTCTCTTTCAAGAGAAGAATGTGATAGAGTTCAATATTGTTCAAGTGCTTTTAGCATTTGGAAAGTTTTAGAAAACTACCATGAAAGACCAAGTAAGTTAAAGCCAAGAAGATTTAATTGCTCACAATCGAGTATAAGCTTTTCAAGATGAAGCCCAATGAAAGCATCACCAACATGACAAATATACTCTTAGCCATTGTCACTAACATGAAGAAATTAGGCAAAGTATACAACTTGGTTAATATTAATCATAAAATTCTCAAAGCACTTCCGAAGAAATATTATGGAGCTAGAGTGGCTAGCATTGAAGAAACCAATGAGGATCTTGGAAAAGTTCTTATCAATGTTCTAATTAGTAAACTTCTCACTGAAGAGATGTCTATAGTGATAAAGAAAGAAGAATATCAAAAAAAGGAGAAAAAGAAGTCTCTAGCTCTCAAGTCCTCAAAAGATTAAATTGATAAAGAGAGTAATTCAATTGACTCTTCAAATAATGATGAAGATGAGGATCTAACAAGAATCACTAAAAGAATGAAAGAGATCAACAAATGCAAAAAGAAAAAGAAGAATGAAGTAACTTGCTTTAGATGTGGAAAGCAAGGCCATTTAAAACCCGATTATCCCAAGAACAAGAAAAAGAAAAAATAGGACAAGGAGAAGAAGAAAGATTCAAGGCTACACAGGATGATAGCTCTTCAAGTGAAGAGGAGAATAAAGATGTAGCCAACTTTTACTTCATGGCTTTGGAGGAACCTATAAATGATGTATGTTCCGCTTCTCATTCTAATGATGATGATATTGCTTGCTCCACATCTCAATCTCATGATGATAATGATGATGAATTGCATAATGATGATGAGGATGAACTTGTGAAAGTTGTGGCCTTAAAATGCTAAAAATATCTTTCAAAAATGAAATTTTATAAAGAAAAATGTTCACAACTTAAAAGGAATTTCAAAGAATTGGAAAAAATTACTTTAAGTTTTAAAACATCCAATGTTAGTCTTAAAGACTCATTAAAAGAAATTTCCACAAAAACCTCCTGATTTGAAGTTTTAAATAAAGAAAATGATTCTTTAAAATTAGAGGTTGAAGAATTAAAAGCCTCAATTTCTAAATTTTACAAAGGGAAGGAAGCTTTGGATACACTAATTATATCTCAAAGACCACCCTTAGTGAGGTATGGTCTTGGCTTTAATGGTTCATCAATTCTATATCCTCTCCTCTATCATTTGTCAAAGCTTTTATTCCCTAAACATTTAGTATTGACGTAGCCCTCAAGGAGGCTTGAACACATGCTAAAACTTCTAGTCCTAAAGGACTCAAATGGTTTTACAAGGCTCTAGAGCTAAGCTTCTAAGAGCAAACCATGCATTCATGTATCAAAAAAAGCATGCTCAAAATACCCATAATCATAACATAACACTTGCTCTTATATACATTCTTGTAATAATGTTGTGAATAGACCAAAATTTCATAACAAAATGGCTAAGCCTAAGAAGAGTTTCAAATTAAAGCTTAAGTGCCATTATTGTATGAAAAATGGTCATATCAATGTATTTTGTTATATAAGGAAGGCTCAACTTAAGCTTGAGGACCTTCCAAGGCTAACCCCCAAGACCTTCAAAGGGAAATGAACCTATGGTGTCCTAAGTTCCTCATCCCTCAACTCTTGATCTTCTGAAAGGTATAAGTGATGAAGAGAAGGCAAATTGGCTAAAACTGAAAGATAAGATGATAACAAGGTGCCCGACTTATTTGCCTTGAGAAAGTTAGGAATTGAAAAAGATATCATCACCTTTCTTGACAATCTTTAATGGAGAAATTTTATTTTTCTGCAAGAAAAAAGGACATGAAGAATTAACCAAGGAGTTTTTAGTAATTTTATTCTTCACAAGAAACTCTCCTCTCCTCTTAGATACTATGGAATCAATTTTAGATTTTTTGGGAAGGAGTATAGGCAAAGATTAGGTAAAGTGGTTGACATTTTTGGCCTTCAAAAGGATGGTGCCTTCATCTTGACCGATTTGGACATAAGCTAGAACTCCTTTTGGTAAGAGATCTCCATTGAAAGCAAGTATGATGCTAAGAACTCTCTTGCCAAACATTTCAAAACCCTCACCTTTTGGGTTCTCCATCGCATTGTCACACTCTCAATCAATTTAAGAAGGGATGGCAATGAGAAGGTGACTCAAAAAGACCTTTACTTTCTTTTTGGTCTAATAAAAAATCACAAAATTCAAAGTGCCAAGTTCCTCATAGATAAATTTATCCACTTGACAAAGACCTCTAAAGGAACCATTCTACTCTCCTCCCATATTTCTCTCATAGCCAAGCATGTAGGAGCTCTAACCTCCTAAACCAAAGCCATCCTCAAGACTTACTTTAAACCTTCCATGCTAAACTTAGAGTACATGCTTCACTCTAAGTGTTTGAGGGAGAAAAATAATGAATATGAGTATATTTTTGGTGAATTTAGTGTTTAAGAGTCTTTAAGAAAGAAAACAAGGGTGAATGTCCAAGGAGAAACATGCTAACCTATATAAGAAGAGCCTTCTAGAGGACTAATCATCCAACGGCGTCCTTAACCTCAAACTCAAAATGAGACTAATATGCTCCTTTACAAAGTCTTAAGGAGACTCAATCTCTTAGATCATCTTCACCCTGATATTTATAACATGCAAGGTCACATGGGTCTTCCTTAATATAATTTACAAGATTGGGAGTTTAGTGTAGATGAGGAACAATAAGAGGAACATGATCATGGAGATGGTGATGGAAATGAATCTTAAATTATTTTTTTTTGGACTTCTTCTTTCTTTTTATATTTTCTTCTTTCTATTTCTATTTTATTTTTCTTTTTTTTTTTTAAATTTGCATTCTCATTTTGCACTTCACTTGCAAAATCAAAAATTCTTTGTAATTTGAAATGAATGCAATCTTATTATCTTTTTGAATTCTAACTTCTTGATTGTGTTAATTGAATTTCATTTAACTTCTTAGTTCCTTATATGTTTAACTTCCGTTTGCAAATTTTGCTTGTTCCTCATCCTCTTTTTGATCTTGACAAAGGGGGAGAAGGAATTTGAGATTATTTACTTAAAGTAAAATTCACAACTTGAGCAATTTGGCATGAATTGATTTTTTAAGGAGTTACTTATTGCATGAACTAAAGGGACGTATTGCAATCTTTGTTATCTTTGCAACTTTGAAAATTTAAATTTTTACATTATGAATTATTGCAAACTTAAAATTTTTACTTAATTATTTTTCAAATTCAATTTAAATTTTTACTTAATTATTTATCAAATTCAATTTAATTGTCAAAATCAAAAAGGGAGAGATTATTGACCTAAGTTGTTTCACATCCTAGTTAATCTCTATTTTGATCTTGTCAATTAAATTGAAACAATCTAATGTTTGCAATCAGTGTCTATCTTACAGGAAAAATACTTAGAAAAGGTTAAATATTTAAGAAATCACAAATTCCCTAAGTGTAGAAAACTAACATGTAAATTGTGCCCGCAACAGCCAAATTGCACTCGCCATCAGTGTTTCACAATCGCAACATCTTTATCGTGACCGTGATTAAATTAAGGCAAATGAAGGGCAAAGGACATAAGGTTTGCAACCTTGATCGTGACCACGATTCTAGAAGCGAAATAGGAATCGTGACCAAGATCTTTGTGTCGCAACTTCGAAATGGGCATCTAACAAGGATCTCTCTAACGGATAGCCAAGTAACCAATTATCAGACGCTATGTGTCACTAGCTGTTGGAAATATGAATATCGCGATTGCAATTTAGGTTTTGCAACTATGATTATGCCTTTGACAGACAACATTTTGCAAGCTATTTTGGAATTGAGTTTTTGTTTTTTATACTTATTTGTAACGGCTCTTTGGAGGATGTAAGCTATAAATACCCCTCCAAAGGCCTTAGACATAAGAGAGTAGTTTATCTAGTGTCCAAACTCTTGCAATTTCATTTCTCAAAACTAAAACCTTTGTAATACACATTTTGTGTTAGATAATTAATATAACGTTTAATATAAAAGTTTAATTTTTTTTTCTTTTTTCATTAATAACCTTATTCAAACAAAATAAATGAAAAAAAAAAGGATAAATAGTAACAATATAAACAAATAAGATAGAATCATACTTATAATGAAAACTTATAATTGTTTTCATTATATTCTTCTATTATTTTTTTCTCTTTTATTAGATGATTAATAATTTAAATTTTTTATTAATATATAAAGATAAAAATATTAATGGGAGAATCAATTTAAAAATTTACCACAATAATAATTATTATTTATATAAAGTATACAATAATTTTTTATTTATATATTTTTTATTTACAATAACATTTATATATTCTTATTTTTTATAATGTATAAAAATTAATTAAAAATATTTTTTAATAACAATATGCAGATTTAGGAGAATAGTTATATGATATATAGTATGACTAAACAGTGACACTAGCACATGGAATTGAAGAGCTGTTATGGGTAGGGTGTTGGGATTGTTGGGTTGAACTTGATATGGAGAAATATGAGGTAACCAGTCAATATTAGCACATTTTGCTTATAGGTTGGGCCTGGGCTTGAAATTTTGTATAGTTTTAAAGTGGAAATTGGTATTGTTGTACAAAGGTGGTTTTAGCTATGGTGGGGAGTGGTGGCATTCCAGAGACGGATGAGTTTTAACTTTTAAGCCATGGTCATTTTCTAATGATGAAAAAGCTTGAGTTCAAGTGTTCTCTTTAGTATTTTGTTGTTGCTCATTGTGAGGTCTCGCCTGAGCACCGATACAATTAATGGGACGGATTGAAATGCTCATTTGGATTTAAACTCACGATGGAATCTTTGGATTTAGATTGATTGATTTTGAAGATTGACTTAGAGTCGCCACCTTAATTTTATTTTTATTTGGAAAAAAAGTTAAGCTAAAATCCAATTAAATAACTCTAATTCTATCCTAATAGAAAAAGTGCATTAGTCCTTGATTACTAAAGAGGATTCAGAGAATAGATTTTTAGTTTATTTAGAAAAAGATTAGTTTGACAAATTTAATACAAAATGAGTTAAAAAAAATTTCTTGAACAATTTACATAATGCATGAACGGTTTAGGATGATGTGTGAGCAATAATGTTCGTGCAATGCATGACAGTTATAAAGTAATAAAGAAAATAAAATCTACTTAAGAATTATCTATGAGAGCTTGGCCAAGCACCAATCCAATCCGCTAAGAGGGATAAAAATGCTCATTTGGGTTTGAACTCATGATGGAACTCTCAGGTTCATATTGATTAATTTTAAAGATTGACTTAGAGTTGCCACCTTAATTTTATTTTTATTTTTGAAAAAAGTTAAAATAAAACTCAATTAAATGACTCTAATTTTATCCCAATAGAAAAAGTGCACTATTCCTCCATACCAAAGAGGATTCAGGAGCTAGGTTTTTGGTTTATTTAGAAAAAGATTAGTTTGGTAAATTTAATACAAAATGACTTGAAATAAATTTCTTGAACAGTTTACATAATACATGAACAATTTAGGATGATGCATGAGCAATAATGTTCATACATTGCATGATAGTTATAAAGCAATAAACAAAATAAAATCTACTTAAGAATTATTATAAACCAAAATGGATTAAAAATAAATAAACAAAAAGATCTTTTCTTTAGTCCTTACGGGTACTAAGAAAAACACACATTCCTCAAATAATTATCAGAATTCACAAAATTAGAAAGAGATTAGTGTGAGGCCTTCCCGAGCACCTCCTCGATCTCGTAGAGAAAACAGGGATACTCATTCAAATTTAGACTCATGATAGAACCCTCGGGTTCAAATTTGTTGATTTTAAAAATGATTTTGAGGAGTTGCCACCTTAATTTAATTTAGTTAGGAAAACTTTAAGGAAAAAACCCAAATTGACTCCAATTCATTAATGTTGCAATTAATTTACTCAAGGATAAAAATCACTAGTCTTCAAACTAAGTTGAGATCAGGGATTAAGTTTTTGAAATTTGGCTCTTAAGTTTAATTTAACTTAAAAATTAATTTCATGGATGATACCTATATGATGATAATTATAAATAAAATGCATGGACATGGCATAACATTGATACATGGGAAAATTGAAGAGCAAATAAAGTAAATCATCCACAAATTGAGGAGAGTGTTCCCTCTAGTCCTTATGGATTTTAAGGGAACCACATAACCACTCCTTAATTCTAAAAATGAATAAATAATTGAGTATAATTGAAAGCAAAGGGAAAATGGAATTAATTTTGGGATTGGATTAGAGGTTTACATTTAAATTCCAAATGTGCCTACGTACCCTATTAAATACAGATTAAAACCTATGTAGTTTATTCCACAATTAAGTGGAGGGGTTTAGGGGTTAATTTAATTGATTGGTTTTATTTGGATTTGAAAGAAAAAGGTTGATACCTTTATTTTTTTAGGGCAGAGAGTTTTACCGGACCGAAATTTTATTTTATCAGGACCGACTAATTGGATTGATTGAGGGATTAATTAATTAATTAATTTGGATAAAATGGTGGATTTGAAAGAAAGATTAATTTGATTTTGAAAAAAAATGATTAATTAATTAATTAAAAAGATTATTTAATTGATTAATTGGGTGATTAATTTTAATTTTAAAAAAAGAGTTTTAGTTAATTAAAAAGATTAATTAACTTGGTTAGGGGTGAGATAAGTAATTTATTAAAAAGATTAATTAATTAAGTAGAGAGAGGTTGAAGGGAGAAGAAAAGAGGAATTAGAGAATAGTTATGAACTCTAACTCAAAGGGTGGGGTGAAATGAAGAAATGGATGGGCTATTTATAGAAAATTGAGATAAGGGTGATTTAGAAAATGAAAATATGAAAAGACGTAAAGGTTATAGTTGGAAAAATGCTGAAAAATCATATTAGGGGCATTTTAGGAATTGCAGGAAGGGTGGTGGGGACCATGCCACCAAAGGAGCCAACGACGCCATTGGGCTTCTAGGCGGCATCGCCAGTGTGCTGGGCAGCTTGTTGCCAGGGAGGATAGTGACACCACCTGGTGCTCCGGTGGTGCGCCAACTGAAAATTCTACTTTGGCAACTGAGTCAATTTTTGAAACTTTCGGATCAGTTTTCGGGAGTTTTAAAGTTGATGGGTTCAAAATTAATTTTAGAACACTTGAACAATCAGTCTGAAGGAAAATTACTGTATGGTACAAAAGGTCCAGTCAGGGTTAGATTAGCGTTAGTATTCAAAAATTAAGTGTCTACGTACTAATATAACTGAAAGTTTATTTTTTGCTCTAGGGGTGCTGCCCCCTTGACCCCTACCTGCTAATCAGCTAATAGGACCGTCGTACTGGCTCTGTGTTGTGCAGTAATCTTAATAGGTGTCAAGCTGTGGCTAGATATGAGGATATAAAATTAAGGATTCATAGTTGGCCTCTTATCAGAATTATCTTTTCTGTAAGGTAATTTTGATGATAGTGAACCCAGAAGAATGGATGGTACAAGAAACCAAAGTGATATCTAGGTCGGTACTTGGACATGTTTGGGTGAAAGACATGGTTGAAAAAGAAAGATGGTAGAAAGAACCACATAGATGTTTAAGTAATCATTCCTAAACATTAATTAGTGGAAAATGTGGCTGATAAATGAAAGTGAGAAAATGGACCAAAGAGATATCTAGACTGGTGGCTAGACATTTTTGGGTGAATTGATGGATTTGGGTAAAAGATGTGGAAAGTGGATCCATATAGATATCTAGGGGATCATTTCTAGACATTTATGAGTGAAATTTATGGATTTGGCTAAAAGATATGGAAAAAGGAACCACATTCATGTCTAGGTGATCGTTTCTATATATTTATGGGTGAAGTTTATAGATTTGGATGAAAGAGACCGAAAAAGAACCATATGGATGTCTAAGTGACCATTTCTAGGCACTCATTGGTGGAAGAGAATTTCATATAAAATAATTTAGTGAAAGGAGAGTCTCAACCTATGGTGAGTCAACTTGAGAGATTCTGACAAGATTTTGGTAAAGGGAGAGTCTCAGCTTATGGCAAGTCAGCTCAAGAGATTCTAAAAAGATTTTGGTAAGAGAGCCTCGGCCTATGGCGAGTCGGCTTGAGAGATTCTAACAATATTTTAGTAAAGGGAAAGCCTCAGCTTATGGTGAGTCTGCTCAAGATATTCTAAAAAGATTTTGATAAGAGGAGAGTCTTAGCCTATGGCAAGTTGGCTCGACAGATTTTGAAAAGATTTTGGTAAATGGAGAGCCTCAGCCTATGGTAAGTTGGCTTAAGAGATTCTAAAATGATTTTGATAAAAAGAGAGTCTCGACCTATAGAGAGTCAGCTTGATAGATTCTAAAAAGATTTTGGTAAACGGAGAGTCTTGGCTTATGGATAGTGGACTTAAGAGATTTTGACATGATTTTGGTTATGTCGAAGAAACTTAGACTTCTGAATATAAGGGGTTTGGCCTTTTGGAAGGCTTAAAGGAACTTTGCTAGGAATATTAAAGGGACTCAAGAAGTCACACTTCATTGATTATATCTGGAAAGGTATCATTTAGCTTTAAAGAGGCACAAGTCAGCTTTAGGAGGTGTCAGTCAGCTTCAAGAAGGTATTTGTTAGCTTTAAGAGATATCAGTGAGGCTATTGGCTCAGCTTATATATAATAGTGCATGATTGCAGATGATTGCATAAGTGCTGGTGCACAGATGATGCATGTTTAAATATACATGTTTCATAATTCATAGACCTTTTGTTTAACTTTTATGCCATGCATGATTTGTGATGATGCTTGTAATGAATGATTTCATAAATGCGTAAGGGTGGATTCACATATTTTCTTTATGAATTCAATTTTTTTTCATGTGGCTTTTGTGTCTGCAGAGATGTGTATTTGTAAACTGAAAAGCTCAACAAGGTTAAGGAACTCAACCTAGGTTGATATGGAATAGTTGCCATGGTGGCATTATGAAGAGTTCAAGTAGACAGAGATCTTTCTGAGGGCTTGATTTAGGTTTTGGGATCCAGTGGCCTGTGGTTTCTATTTTGGTGCTACTAAGGAGGAGTTGTGCTTCACCTTTAGGAAGTTTAATGCTATGGCTTGGCTACAACTTGAAGGCAACTCTAGTGGTGCTAGAGTTCAAAGTTTGGCATTTTCTATATTTTTGAAGAGTTTTTGGACTTGCTTTAGGATGTCATAGACCATATGATGGTTGGTGATGGTCAAGTGTATTTGACTATTATGAATGAGAAGTTCCATTATCCTAATGACTAAAAAGATACAAAGGATAGAGGCTTAAGATGAGGGCCTTGATTTTCTATTTGAGAGTCAGATACCTATTTCATAGGTCTGTTGATTGGGATGATGCTAAAAGGGAAGGATTGGTATTGCAGAGACACTAATGAGTCTTGATTGCTTTGTTTAAGGTTTATAAACATGGACTATCTTGCCAATTATTCTCAATACCCTTTTAATTTGGAGTGCTTTGTGGGTGTCTATTTTAGGTTTTGGGTTATCTTGAAAGTGTGGCTAATGAACATTTTTGGGAGGTGGCCTCCTACTTTTCAGTATGCATATGCCTTATTGAGACTCGGTCAGAGATCAGATAGGATGGTTGTTTGCAACTTGCCCTTAAAGGACACATTTTTAGCACTATCAATAGTAAGGGATTATATCTCTCATGACAAGGGCCATGGGTGTCGAGTGGTTTGCCTATTGGGTTTGGTTTGAAATACCTTCCACTAAGGGATGAGGGTCTTAAGGCAAATAAGGCAGACTCAGGATGTGCCTTTAGTTTTCCTTTCTCAGAGAATGCACAGATCACAGTTTTCATTACCAAAGCTATTTGGGTGGTTGGCTGAGGAGTTATCATGCTATTCATTTTGGAATTTCACTTAGGACCATAGAGAGGTATGATAGGTAGTTGATAAAGGTGAGTTGGCTAATTGATAAAGAGTATCAGGCTACCCCACTGAGGGGAATATAGGGTGACACAGCTGAAGATGGAAAGACTATAGAAGGAGCCATTGGTAGCAAAAGGACTACAGCACAAATAGAGGGCGTGACTCAATCTTTAAAGAAGACTCAGGGATCTACTAGGAGTGTGATATCACAGGTTATAGTAGTAACTCAAACTGCAGTGGTGGTGATAAAGGACACTATGACTGTAGTGAGACAGGATGACACTACAATGATAGTTCAGAGAATGAATGCTATAGTTTAGGCAGAAAGGGATATTACAGTATCTGAACTGCAAAGGAGGATTTTTGGGAGTAGTTTCAGAACTACTGACACTCAAGAAAGTATTTTTGATACTACTATGGTGAGTAGTTTTGATTTTGTTAGTAACTCTACTGCTGTGGCAGAAGGAGCTACAGAGATCTAAAGGAGGGGTGTGCCCATTTAAGGAGATTATAGCAGACTTTGATTCTGACTAGGAAACTAGAGATGTGCACCTTAGGAGGTAAAGGAGAACTGGCTAGACCATGACTTCAGACATTGCCTTTTTTGCTTTTTGTTTGAAATAATTGTAGGTTGACAAGACTATACAAAATAGGATAAGCTATAGAAGACATTGAAAAGGATGTCCTTTTGTTAAAATGATGGGTTTGTATTTTGCAAAATTTGATTACCATTATATGAGACATCTTTTTGCTCTAATTTCTACCTAAGTAGTCCTTTCGGGTCTTCACTCTTTTCTTCTTTTTTTCTTCTTCTTTTTTTGTCTCTCTTTTTTTATTTAGGAAAAAGAATTAAGTGAATGATGTATTAGGCATAGAGAAAATGAGAATGCAATGCAAACAAAATATTTTATATTATGATTTAGACCACACCTGAGTCGGGCTGCCTACGTATCCTTTACATCACTTTTTTGTCAGTGATTTCTTTTATGAAGAATTAGATCCACGTAGTTCTAATACAAATGTATGAAAATCAAAAATGAAATGCAAATATCATCCTCGAATGATGTATCACTTCAGCTGATCCAGTTTGCCAGGATGGGAGAATTCGATTCCATCCACATTTATAAAGATGGAGCCTCTGTCGGATAGAATCTTCTTGAGCATGTACAATCTAGCCTAATTCAGTCTAAACTTTCCTCTCAGATCATGAGCAAAAGTTTTGATCTTTTCCTTTTTACAAACACTTGTCTTTCACCTTCTTACTGAAGTGCCTAACTACTCTGTATTGATAACCCTAAATTTTGTATTGAGCATTGATTCTTTTTTTTATCAATGACCTTCAACTGGTCATGATGCCCTTTAATCTACTCTCCATAACTTATGTTGGATAGGCTTCTTGTGTGTATAGGTCTTGATCTTGTGAACTCCGATGCTTGGATCTGTCCCTGCCAAGTCTTGTACAAAATAACTCATGCGTTTTTCTACTACAAATGCAATGTATGGGATTTTAGATTTTTTTGTACCATAATTAATTGATCCTTTTGGCTTTTTCATATTTTTTGTATTTTTTTCTTTTTTTTAAATGTCCCATTTAAAGATAAACCAGATAAATTAAAGCAAGTTAGAAAGTTTAAACTTTTATTATTGATAAAAGTCTCATCAATAGTTACATTAAAGGATAAGCCTAGAAAGTGAAATACAAACTTAGAAGGGTAAGACCTAATAGACTCAAATTCAAAGAAAGATTTTATAAAAATAGACTCAAAAGACTCTAACACAGATTCAGACGTAGGTAATTTAGACATAGAATCAAACAACTCAAACATGGACTAAGAAGACTTGGATAGGGGTATAGTAATGTTAGCACTCTTCTCAAAATACCGATTGTCGGGTGAGACTTAAGATAGTTGAATGAGCTCAGTGGTTCAAAAAAGGATCGGTGGCAATTTTAAGTTTTGGGTTTGGGAGCAATGATGTCTCTATGGTCAATAAGGTCTTGAATATTATGCTTCAGAGTCTTGCACGGGTTAGTTTTGTACCCTGGCCCTTGATGATAGTCGCAAATCTTATTAGCATTGTATCCCTTAGGCAAGGGGTTCAGAGGAGGTCATAATTCTAAGGGCTTAACCAGATTAGCCATTAAGGCTTTCTTGTAAATAACGCTGAGAGGTATACCGAGCTCAAAGAAAGTCCTCCTTATTTTTAACTTCATCGACTAGTGATAGTTGAAAAAATTTACCTCTCTCTCTCTTTGGGTGGTAGAATTAGTGATGTAGTTAGTATTCTTATGATACCTTGAACTAGAGGAATGATCATTGATAAGCCTTGATTATATCAAATCCTCAATCTTAGTGGCAGTGGCAATAAGAGCTTTAAAGCTAGGAAGGTACTGCATTTACAGATGTGTTCGATATTGGGGGAGGAGGTTTTTTATGATGATGTCAATTTGCTCTACTTCGAATGGACAATTCACCATTTATGCTACTTTTGACCTCTACCTTGTAAGGAACGCGGTGAAGGATTCTCTTTGCCCTTGTTTAGTGGTTTCCAGATCTCAACTAGTGGCATCCACCTCGATGTTATAGTGGTATTGCTTGATAAATGCATTACATATTTCATCCTAAGTCTTTTTGTGATTTTGGTCAAGATCTAGTAACCACTTAATCGCAGCTTTGGTCAAGGATTGCTAGAATAATTGAGCAAGAAGCTTGTTTTCCACAGTAAAAGATTTCATAGCATCCACATACATCTTGAGGTGAGTTTTAGGGCATGTGGTGCGATTAAACTTGTCTATGAATGGCATCTTAAATTTTGGTATAGCCTATGCATTTGGAAAGAGAGCTAAAAAGTTGACATATATCATGTCCTTATGCCTTTTGATGTTTTTGATTGTTCTCTCCATGGCCTCAATTTTCTCCATCAATTTCTTAGCTTTGGGAAAGCTAGAGAAATCTCTACTTTGAAAAGGATTCACAGAGAGAGTGGTTGGTTGCATTTAAGTCCACGATAGAAGAGTTTTGAGTTTCTAGTGCTTTCCTATTATCGGTGAGATCAATAATGGAAGGAGTAAAAGTAGGGGCATGGCTTGTCTCGGCTTAGACAGAAGCAGGCTCAATGTCAGCAGAAGGAGGAGTGGTAGTGGCATTGGTCATTTCCTTAATGATGATCGTCTGGTATTGGGAGTTGGGCATTGGTAAATGTTGTAGACTGGACTTCAAGAGTATTGGTGAAAGTGTCAGCTTGGGTCTTAAGGGCAATAATGAGTGTGGCTTAGAAGGTTTCCTCTTGTTTCTTGTGGAGGCTAGTGAAAAAAGTGCTCATCACATATTTATTGAAAGAGTTGGAGGTGTTGGCCAATATATCCTGAAAATAGAAAATAGATAGAAAAAATGGGTAAGAATACAAAATTGTGAAAAAAAAGGAAATGAATGTGAAGGGGTGTCAGGAAAAGGATTCCCTCCATATGGTTGGTCACTAGGTTTAAAGGTTGACAGAGTGGGTGTGTAAGGTTACTATGTTTTGAGTGATGAACCACTGGTTTGGGTCTTTGAGGTTTTTGAGGGTTTAACTTATCAAGCTTCTCATGTTATGTATGCATGGCAATGTCATGATACATGCCAAACAAGATTTCTTGGGCATATGCACAAATGTCTTCATTATTACAGGACACAAAACCTAGGGTCAACACTCGGATGACTATATGCACAAGGGTAAAAGGTGATTTGATTAAGGGTCCTTGTCCAACTAGAGCATCAACATACGTAACCATAAGTGAGATAAGAAGTCTTGCGTGGGTCAAACAATACTAAATACTCATTATACCACCGAAATGATCGAGGATTCATCACAGGGTAGAATGTCTTCGCTATCTTCCAACAAACTCAAAGAGAGTTATCGAGCCAATGCTACTCACCATCCAAAAATTTTCCTAAATCTAAGGTTAGGCAAGCAGTCTTTATTATGCAAAGTAATGCATGAAAGTCAAATTATACTTAATGATCCAAATGGAGATTATTTTGGAAAAATTTTACTTAATCAAATAATAATCCTCTTATTTTCCATTTTTTATTTTAAAAAAAAGATGGCAACCAATCCCCAGTGGAGTCACTAGCTATGAGACCTCACCTAAGCACCGACCCGATCCATTAGAGGGAACTACGATGCTTATTCGAGTTTAGACTCACGATAAAACCCTCGAGTTCAGATTTGTTGATTTTAAAAATGATTTTGGAGAGTCACCTCCTTAATTTTATTTAGCTGGAAAAACATTAAGAAAAAAAACTCAAATTGAGTCCAATTCATTAATCTTGCAATTAATTTATCCAAGAATAAAAGTCACTAGTCTTCAAACTAAGTTGAGCTTGGAAGTCTTCAAACTAAGTTGAGCTTGGAGACTAAGTTTTTAGTTAAATAATCTAAATTTGGCTCTTAAGTTTAATTTGACTTAAAAATTAATTTCATGGATAACATTTATAAGATTATGATTATAAATAAAATGCATGAATATGGCATAATATAGATACATGGGAAAATTGAAGAGCAAATAAAGTAAATCATCCACAAATTAAGGAGAGTATTTCCTCTAGTCCTTATGGATTCTATGGGAACCACATAATCACTTCTTAATTCAAAAAATGAATAAATAATTGAGTATAATTAAAAGCAAATGGAAAATAGAATTAATTTTGGGATTGGATTTGAGGTTTTTGATTTAAATTTCAAACGTGCTTACGTATTCTATTGAATGGGGATCAAAACTCACGTAGTTCATTCCACATTAAGTTGAAGGGTTTAGGGGTTGATTTGATTAATTGATTTGATTTGGGTTTGAGAGAAAAAGGCCGGTACCTTTGCTTTTGAAGGGCGGACAGTTGACTAGACTGAAGTTCCGTTTTATCGGAACCGAGTGATTAGATTGATTAAGAATTAAAAAATGATTGGTAAATGAATGAATTAATTAAAATGATTAATTAATTAATCAAAATAGTGGATGAGTAAAAAAGATCTTTGATTTAATTTGATTAAAAAAAGGAAGTAATTAATTAACTTTTGATTGATTAAAAAGATTTTAATTAATTAAAATGATTAATTAACTTAGTTTGGGTGAAGAAATTAATTAATTAAAATGATTAATTAATTAATTAATTAAAGAGTGGGTGGAGGAGGAAGGAGAAAAAAAATTAACAGATAGCAATCAATACCAATTTTTAGAGTCAAGAATAATGAGAAATGGGAGGCCTATTATAGGCAAATGGGGTTGAAGGTAGTTTAGTAAGTGAAAATGTGAAAAGGCAATGAGGGTTAGGATTAGGAAAATGCTAAAAAATTAGATTGGAGGTATTTTAGGGATTGCAGGTGAAGTGATAGGGGCCATGCCATCGGAGGGGCCAGTGGTGCCACAGGGCTTCTAGGCGGCGTCGCCGGTGTGCTGGGCCACATACTGCTAAGGAGGAGGATGGCGCCACCCAGAGTTGCAACCTGGTGGCCCACCAACCAGAAATTCTACTTTGGCGTTCAGGTCAGTTTTTGAGAATTTCAAATCAGTTTTCAAGAGTTTTACAGTTTATAAATTTTATCGGTCTATGTCTATAGGTTCGAAATTAATTTTAGAACACTTGAGTATTCAGTCTAAAGGGAAGTACAAAAGGTCCAGTCAAGGTTGGATAAACATCAGTATTCGAAAATTAAGTATTTTTATACTAATATGACTAAAAGCCCATTTTTTGCTCTAAGGATACTACCCCCTTGACCCCTACCCACCAATCAGCTAGAAGGATTACCGTACTGACTCCGCATAGTATACTAATCTTAGCAGGTATCAAACTGCGGCTAAATGATGAGAGTGTAAAATTGAGGGTTCACATTTAGCACAAAAGAAACAACACAATTATACAAAAAAAAAAATCTCATTAAAGAAAAATGAAGGAAAAGAGAAAATTATTTTTAAAAATATTTTGGAGTTGATGCCTAAAAGACTGGCAGGCTTATGTATTCTTTTGAATGCAAATCAAACCCAGCAGTTCTTCCTTCTTACAAAGGAGAGGTTTTGAAAAAAGTTAATTTGATTTGTCAATTTAGTTCAAATTTAAAAGTAACAACTTTAGATCTTTTCAGTTTTAAACCAAAGGAAATATATAAGAGAGAGAATTCTACATCTGATTTAAGAGATCTCAAAAAAAAAAAAAAAAGGAAATTATACCTTGATTTTACGCTTTCTTCATATAGAATAGGGCAAGTCTTGCATTATATCTAAGCTCCACCTTGGATTGAGATCTCATAAGATGAACCTTGCACAGAAAGAATTAAACAAAAAGAGAATAAAAAGGATAATAATTGAAGATAAAAATTAAAATTTGAAATTAGATTTAAAAATACTTTTAGTAGAGATTAATTAAAGAAAATAGATTTTTTTATTTTGAAAATTAATAGAATTTTTGGCTTAAAACTAATAGAAATTGAGGATATTTTGTATCTAAAACTGTGTGTCTAATGACTAAGAGTGGACTTATATTTATCGGAGAAAATCTGAGGCAAATCAAGAAAGAAGGAAGGCTGGCGGCACTAGAGACTCACTGGCAGCACGAGCGGCACTAATGTGGCACCAGTCTGGCGGCACCACTGGATTCAATTACACTCACTTCCTTCTTGTTTTGACCTGTTTCCGATGCAATTTGAGTCTATTTTGATTTTATGTGTTCATAATCAAGTGCTAGCCGTCTAGAGGTGCAAAATTTGAGAAAATCCATTTTTTCAACGAAGTGCTGCCCTATTGAAAATCCATTTTTTCAACGAAGTGCTGCCCTATTGACCCTTGCCTACTAACAGACTAATGGGACAGTGGGACTTGCTTTGTATAGCGCACAAATCTTAGTAGGTGTGGAACTAGAGGAACAAAGTATTGAAAAATTTTAGGCTATTTTTAGTATGATGTAATGTAATAAAATATATAATGAAATGAAAAATGCAATGCAATGAAAATGTAATGTGATGAGCATTACATTATTTTGTTTGAAAGTGTAAATAGAATAAGTAATAATTAAAATAATCAATTATTTTATAATTATCAAAATAATATATTGAATTTTAAATTATATTTATTTGAGTTAATTAATTATATTAAGGCAAATATGATAAAAGAAAGGATAAGTATTAGTTATGGTAAAAAAGAACACTATTAATTGTGTTCTAAAAAAAACTAGTAACTAAAAAGTTTTTATTGTAAAAAAAAAAATAGGTCATTAAAAAACTTGTTGTAAAAAAATAAAAGAGATAATCCAATTTTTTTAAAGTAATAAAAAATAATTCATAAAAAATGAAAGCTTGCTATGCAAAAAATATTTATTAAAAAAAGAAAAATATCATTTAAAAAATTATTGCAATAAAAAGAAAAAAAAATTGTAAAAAAAGGTAGAAAATAGCAAATGAGAAATGTAATAGACAATACATGCTCTTTTTCTTTTTTTTTGGATGTGATGGTCATTATATTTTTTTATAGCATAGAGAATTAATAATGCATTACTCATTACGTTGCATTCAAAAACTTTCAACCAAACAAAGTAATTCAATACTCATTACATTACGTCATTAATTACGGCCTACCAAAAATGGCTTTAGAATTATCTAGGTTTTCTTAAGGAGGCCATTATTTAATTTTGGAAAACAATGAGCTTTAGCTTGTCTCTTGCTATTACAGTATAACCAAGTCATAATTTAGAACAGAGAACATAGTATTTTATATGATATCATTGTTAGAGACATTTTTTTAAGCTCTTAAATCTTCTTTCAACCATTATCTTTAGCTCAATACTTAAAAATTATAATTATCATTATAAGAATTGATATCTATAATTTCTTAAATTTTAATATGAAATAGAAGCGGCATCTTAGTACTTGAAATTATAAATCCATTATTTCTCTGAATTTTTTCCTATGAAAATAGAGAAATCTCTTATGACAAGTCGTTCTCTTTAAAACCTCCCCTATTTATTTTCAAAAATTTGCCTTCTACTAAAAACTGATAGAACGATTTTGAAAAAAAAAAATTGACGAAATGCCAAAGGTCTATGCCCATCATGCTATTAGGTTAACAACTGGTTATGAAGCTTGTTATGTTCCTGGAACTCCCATTAAACCCAATCCCATAGGTATAGGATACTTGCTTTCATTGCTACAAATAGTAGATATACCTTGGATATGCCCTTTTTTTTTTTTTTTTGGCTTTACCCACACCTTAGGTACATCCACTCTCTTCGAGTTAAGCCTTAAGATGTTCATGCTACTCCCCAAGCAGTACTCATGGGTTAAGACTCTACTACAGCCTTAGCTTTAGGAGAGGAGAGCCTAGGAAGAAGACTAAAAAGATATACTCTCAATGCTTATCAATAACGTGTTAGTTATTGTACAATGTAGCTGAGGCCATCCTAAACCCACACAATGTAGACAGGGAAGACAGGAGACAATCCAAATTTGACCATTAGACTTATTTGGTGAGTTGAACCACGGACTTCAACTTGTAAGGAAATTACAAAAATATGTTATTTTTCAAATTTAAATTTAGATATTTTTCAAATTCAAGTCTAGCCCATAAATAAACCTGCCAACTTTTTTTAGGTAATATGTTTTTTTACATTTCTTATCTATTGTCCTTTTTTTTTTTTTTTATCTTTCAAGTATGGTGAACATAATTTATATTCTTTTGCCTACAGGATTTGAAGAAAATTGATTTCTTTGATTATTGACACATGAATGAAGGTTGGTACAATTACAATTATCTGTTTATATGGCATATGTCCTTTTTTTCCCAATTTTGATTTATATGTTCTCCTAAACAGGTGGATTCCATATTTCCATGCAATAACTCTTGTAAAAAGCACATTTTGTAACTTGAATTACACAGTTTCACTTAATTTGAAGAAGTTCAACACTAGATGGGATATCTGATTTTTCATGTTGAAAGTTATGAAGGCAAGAATACATAATGAAGGATTTTGGATTTTACAAATGATTGATGCTTTTTAAAGTTGAACAGAAGGCCAGGATTATATTTCAATTGAAAAGAAAAATCAAAAAAAAAAAAGTTTAGAATCATTGACAATAGATGTCAAATGTTTTATTGGAGATTCCCTAAATAATTATTTTTATTTCTATGAACTCTTTCTCTATTAGAAAAATGGTTTTGACACAATCTCATTATGGCTAAAATTTTCTAAAATAGATTGACACACTTTAAAATGCTTGAATTTATCCATAGTCTTGAAATGGCATTAGTTATATATTCATCAAATCAATTCAAAATCTTTGCTTCATGTGTGTGTTGTTGCTGATATTAATTGATTGTTCCTCTCCCAGCTAACATCAATATTTATGCAGTAGAAATTAAATGTGAATAATTGCATGAATCATTGAAATATTATCAAAAGGTACTCATTTTCTTCATTTTTTTTATCAAAAAGAATGTCTTTTAGTTTCTAGAAATCTTTTAATGATTTCTACTCCTATTGTAGCAACGTCTATATATTTTGTTTAGTGAATATTGATAAGGAGTAATATATAGAGAATTCAAAGGAGAAAATATGATTTCTTTTAATCATTTCTTTAATTATTTTATAAGGGAACATGGGACCTTTAACTAGTGTATCCTCAAACTATTCAAGGCTATTTTTAGTTTATACCAATATTTACACATGATTATGTATAGAATAAGACTATTATAAATCGGGAGAGAGTTTTATAATACTCGTATACAATTATTTGTGTTTCATAACTATACATGTTGTGATATATATCTAAAAATTTCTACAAATTTGAAAAGAAAAAATGAGGAGAAAAAAAAAATGAAAAGATAGAAGATTTGAACTTCTAATATTTTTCTATAGAGCCCAAAGCCACATCTACCATAACCCAGAGCCACATTCACTTATTCACGTACTCCAATTCATGAGGTTTCATAGACAATAACTTTTATACGCAATAGGATGTTAATTAGTGGACCATAAATTAACAGTTATAACTACCTTTCTCACATCCTAGATTAGCAGTTTTATAGGCCTAAATATTCTCAAAAACCTTAGCAATTTGAACAAAACATACAAATTAATCATCCTAAAAATTACCTATCTAAAATCTTCAAACAATCCAAAAAAACGAAAAAGAAAAAACAAGAAATACAATCTATGTTGTTTGACATTCTAAAACCACTAATTCCTACATTTTCTTGACAAAAACAATCAAATTTCAATAACATATTTCCCCATTTCAAATAACAAACCATTTATGAAGAAAATGTCAGAGTTAAGTTTTGGATCTCTAGTGAAGTTTCTTCAAGAAATGAATGTTGGTGAGAACCCATTGCAAAATAATAATGATTCTAAACCTGTTTTATTACAAATTAGAAGCATAATTCCTGTATTAAAAAAAGGTGAATTTTGGCCTAATCAAGGATTTTTTTTAAGAGTTTCTGATTTATCCCATGCTTTATATGTTTCTTTGCCTCAAGAACAAGATGAAATGGTTCTATGTGACAAATTGCATATTGGGCAATTTTTATTTGTGGAAAAATTGGAGGCTGCATATCCTATTCCATTGATTAAAGGCATTAGGCCTCTTCCTGGTAGGCATCCATGTCTTGGAACTCCTAAAGATCTTATTCCTATCCATAATTTAGAAAAATTTCTTGGTGTGTCTATATTGGATTCTATAAATGATGAGACAAAAAATCCAATAGAAAAGCCTCAAGCTTTCAGCATTTCAAAAACGAATTCAAACGAGGAGATGGGAAAAATAGGGAGCATGAGTAATGTATTGATTGAACAAAGTACTAATTATATGATCAAAGAGAAACATAGGGAAAAATCTTTATATTTTAGTGCTATTAATTCAGGAATAAGCTCAAATGATGCAAGTTCAGATGAAGGAACAATTAGGAAAGAAGTATTGAGTTTGATAAAAGAAGAAAATAATTATATGATTAAGGATAAGCAAATATGCAAAAAGTCTCAATCTTTAAGTGTTTCGGATGAAAGCTCGAACAAAGTGAATGGGAAGACAGAGATATCAGAAGAGAATAATGATAATAAGATAAAGAAGAATAAGCTAAGTGAAAAGTCTCGTTCGAGCAATGTTTCACGAGGAAACTTAAATGAGAGGTTAGGCAGAAGAGCTTCGATCTATAGGCCTCAAAAGAGTGATGTTGAAAGTACTTTGAATTATAGGACTAAAAGGAGCACTGATAATGCTGAACATAATTACAAGAGTCCTCGAAAACATAGACTAAGAAATGTTAAAGATAGTGATTTGGAAAGCACAATTTCAATTGCATCAACATCACCAATGTTCACAAGAAGAAGTTGGAGTAGGAAGGAAGCTGCAAGAATATTAGAAGATATTTCAGACACCTCAGTAGTTGTCAAGCATGAAGCAAAACCAAATGGCAATCCTAGTGTTCCTGTGAGTACTTCTATGCCTTTTTTTCATCCTTATAATGTGAATTTATATAAAATTTTGGCGTGTTCTTATAATTCAATCACTTTTCAAGATGAGTTGATCGTGAATTTTGTTTAAGCTTCATTTATTACTAGAAAGTGAAGTCATAAGCTTAATTACAACTTTTAAAATTTTTTGCAAACTATAGTATTATTGAGCCAAAGACCCATTGCCATTCTTTTTTGTTAATTTATATTTTTAGACCCAAAAATTTTAGTATGTTGATATAAAATATTTTATTATAATAATTTTTTAAATATGTTTTGTCTATATTGGGTGCATACACTAATCCAATGAGATAAGAACACGTGGACCATATTAACTAAAATATATTATCACTTATTAGTTTGGTATATGAAATAAACTTAGACATTTAGTATAGGCAAAATTTTCTAGTCAAATATTGGTTTATAATCAAATAAATAAATTCAAACTTACTATATCAACAAATCAGGCTTAATTTCACTTTAACAATAGAATTAAAAAAATCAAAGAGAAAGAGAGAGAGAGACAAAGGTATAATAAGGAACATAATATTTCTTGGACTTAAATTAGACATATTCAAGAAGTAATTTATTGCATTATACATTTAATTATTCTAAGATTTAGAATTCTATTTTTTGAAAGGATACATTATTCCATTGATTACTAAAAAAAAAAAAAGGTTTCTAATTTGGCTTAAAAATATTCCTAGCTCTTTTTTTTTCCCCTAATCTTTATTGTGTTCAAAATTGATTACTTACATATCATTTTACCCTTTCTTCATTCACAGATTTCTCCAGCTCATTCATCTAGTGATAGCTCTAATGACAATTTAAACTCTGTAACAAAAGGAGCTGTGACTAGCACAACTACAAAACTATCAAAAATTCCCAATAAGAGTAGCATACCTATGTTAGGTAAAATAGTCGATGATTCAATGAATGAAAGAGTGAATTTCAGTTCAACAAAAGAATCAATATTAATGTCAACAGACATTAATATATCATGGGATTTCCTTCCTTCATCCTTGATCGAACTTGGCCAGGTACTTTAATTAATTTATTATGCTCTCACCTTTATAGTACTTTCTCTAACTCTTTTTTATTAAAGGTTTTGGTATACATTCATATATATATATATATATGCTCTACAGGAGGTGTTAAGGCAAAGAGAGATTGCTTTACTTGCTGCTGTGGAAGCTTTACTAGAGGCTTCTGCTGCTGAAAGGTTGCTAAAGTGTCTAAGGTATGCAATGTTTTGAACTGTAATCTAAATTTAGAGGTGGTAAATGGTTTGGTATAGGTGGGTTTAGATTGATTTATTTCGTGTTTGAATGACTTTAGATATATTCAATAGGATAATTTATTTTCCATAGATAAGATAGATTTAGGTGATATATTGATTTATTATCAAATTAGTTTATAAGTTTCGAATTAGGTAAAAGAATTATTCATAATATTGAATTTGTTTTTTATGAAAAGGAACTAAATCTCAAAAATACCGTACTATTTTTGTATTCAAAATACCTTCAGTAATTTCAAGACATTTTTCATTTGGTTTAAAGGTCAATTTGGTCCTAAACTTTTAATAAAGTCTTAATTAATCACAACGATACTTTTTGACCATAATTCATACACGATATATTAAATAAAGTCAATTTTATTCTTTTTTTGGCATAAAATCAGCGCATCTATCACCTCTAAAAAATTCAAGTGATTTTAATAAAATATAAAAAGTGATTATCAGTAACGGGGAGGTATTCCCTTATACCCCCTAATAAGAGTAATTACTTGAAATTTTTTTAAGAGGGGTAGATAAATGTTGATTTTGTGCCAAAAAAAGACAATTAATTTTTATTTAAAACCTCATGCATGAATTATGACCAAAAAAATTGCGTTGGTTAATCTGAGACTTTATTAAAATTTCAGGGGCCAAATTGGCCTTTAAGCCTTTTTCATTTTATATAAATTAGGGCAAGTTTTGAGTAGTGTGTCAGAGTAGGACAAGTAAAAAAGTTTCACCTCTAAATCTAATGATTGTTATTTGCTAATATATTTAATTAAGTAACAATTCCTTTTCATTTTTTCAGCATGTACTCTCACATTATTTCAGCCAAGGAGGGTAATCATCAATATCCATTAGTAGACAAATTTTTCAATCTTCAAGATGATATATCTCAAACAAACCTGATTTTACAATCATTAACTAATACCATTCCTTCAAGCACCGCTAATACTAATAATCCAAGTTCTCATGTTAGTGAAGATATAAAACTTGCATTGGATAGAAAGCAAAATGTAACTACATGGATCAAAGCAGCTTTGGAGTGTGATCTTAACCCTATTTCTGATCATATCAAAACCAATATTCCAAAAATATCGATTAAAACAAACTATAGCAATGCATCAAAAAGCACATCAATTGTAAGGAAACAGAGAGGCAAAAGTGAATTACTAGATGACATTATACCTATAATGGAAAATCAACAAAATTGGGTAAAGGGAAGTGGTTTACTTATATCAAAAGAATTAATGAATTCATTGGATTGTGAGTGTAGAAAATGGTTTTTAAGTTATGTCGAGGATTATTTAGAGTGGGTTAGTATTAAAACTAGTAACACACAATTTCTAGATTATCAGCAAGTAGCTGAAATGATGTACCAAATAAAAAAAGTGAGTGATTGGTTAGATACAAGATTCAAAGACAAATCTACATTGGAAAATTCTGAATTAGAGGCTTGTGTGAGAGTGAGGAATACAATATATGGAATCCTTTTGAAACATGTTGAGAGAACTGCCTTAAGTTCAATAGTTGAATCTTGAAAAATTGGCAACAACAATTGATTGGACTTCTAAAGAGTGTCCCAATGAACAACACTGTTTTCTTTATAAGGATCAAAGAGGATTGTCTACTATATGTTGTGTCTCATTCATTTTCTTATAATGAAGTTATTTTTCTAACTCAAATCCAAGATCTTATCATAAATGAACAACTTTATTATATGGTGTCAAGGATTGTGGTCAATCACTAATCATATATATATATAAAGGAAACTTCTTTTCTATACTAAGTGTATAGATTTGTCTTATTCATCGATATATTTTAGCCAATATGATTTTTTTTATTTTTTTTACCTAATAAAAAGGCACTGGTATTTTTTTTTTTTTCTCAATGTATTCTTATATCATTTAATTGATATATGCATCTATTATAGATAAGAATTGTGGTCAATCATCAATAGTATGTATATAAAAATATAATTAAAAGTTGACCCTTATGGAGGCTTTACGGAATGATTGATCGTGAAATGAAATTATTTATCGATATTTTTTTAATATTTTCATGAACATGTTTTTGGTTATATTCTTCCTCAAATATACTTGTTTTATGCTCTCGATTTCTAAATATGTGTTGTTTAAAATTTTAGCATATAAATTAAAAAATTATTAAATTATCTTAATTCTAAAATAAAAGGATTAAAATATCTTTTTTTGATTTTGATGTAGAGAAATAAAAATAATTAATATTAGTATTTAGTAGAGTAATAAAGCAGACATAAAATTAAAAATAATAAATATTATTATGAAATTTTAAAACGACAGATATTTTGGAATGATTTAAAACAATATTTAAGAACAGAGAGAGTAGGATTTTATCAAATCTTATGTTTATAGACAATATTATTTTCATTCTCACATGTTTAAATTTTCCTAAAATCTAAAAAAAAAATTCTATTTTGTCATGTCCTTTGTGGATTCCTAATAAGCATTCTCACACCATTTTAATTTTTGTATTGATTGGCTTCCACTTCTTTAAGCAATTGGAGGTGTAATTTCTCTCTACCTCTACTTTGATCTTATTGTCATCATCAAAATCAAAAATTCGTATTTGTTGTATACTTTTAATTTTTTTTTTTTTATTTTGCATTTTTTGTTATCTTCACATCTTTTTGTATTATTTTTTTGAATGATTAATTTTACTTATACAGAATATTTCAATTCATATATGCAGTAAAGAGAAGGAAAAAATTATTTTATTAATCATCTATCCAAATATGTAGTGATTTTTGCCTTGAATAAAGTTCTCTAAATTACCATTTTCTCTCTCTCAAATTTTATAGCTTTATGTGCATATCAATTGATTAAATTAGATTTTATATGTAGTTTTAGGATCAATGTTTATTTGAAGAATGTCTTCTATACTATATATATCACTATATTATAATTTAAAGTATCACTCAATCACTCACCTATAACTGAGTAGAGTCATATAATGAGGATTAAAAATAGCTCATACAATATAGGCCATATTAGGCAAGCTAAGAAAGGCCTAAATTCTCTAAGAAGCAAACCTCTATACATCCAGATGTTCAAGCCTAAACAACTACCAATAATCAGGTGCAAGTCCTTATAAGATAGCTACCTGCACCTTGTCCTCACACTCATCCAAGCACATTACTCCAACAATACCTCGCTTTGCCAATGAATGATCCAACTTAGCTTACAAGAAAATTCTTCATGAACAACTACTTATAAGGAATGATTGACACACAATCCTTGCCATCTTTTTACGAATGAGATTCTGTCACTTTAACACAAAACTCCATCACCTCCAAAAGAAATATATTATTACTCTATCTAGCCATATAATGATACAACTTTGCCTTATTAAGTACTCGCATCTATGTAACTTAAGGCTACTAACAAGTACCTAAGTGTCTCCTACTTTCAAAGGACTTGTGGGTGGAACAGTAAGTAAGGAAACACTTAGTAAGCTCTATAAATAGATTAGTCTATCAATCATCCACTAGGAGCCCATCCTCTTCTCTTTATACTGGTTTACTCTCTAGAGTCTAGAGCCTAAAGACTTTCTTTCCTTACTTAAACAAGCCACAGTGAATGTCTCTTAAACCCTCTCGCTAAGGGAAGCATTGGTATCATCTCTAAGTCTACTCTTTCTCCAAGCCTTTAGTTTCATGCATACAGTCACACTAATTTAGCATAGAAAGGCTTACGCCTGGCCATAGGCTTGATGTAACCTCCTAACAATTTCTTTCCTTATATCTTTATCATGTAGGCTAAAATCCAACACTAGCTTAAAAGTCTAATCTTAATCCTTTCACCCAACAAGGTTAGCATCTTCTATCTAGCTAAATCAACACCTTCAACCGTACAAGGTCCATCACTTTTAGTAATTGATAAAGGTAAAATTTAGATATGCCATTCGGACCTAGTTAGGCCTAGATGACCTTAAGAATACTCTTTTAAAGAATATAATTGCACTTGGAGATAAGCCCAATAAGTTCATTACCCATATGCGGTCCAACAAGCTTTTCTGCTCACCTGCGATTGTGGACCTTTAATTTTGCATTCTCATCATCCAGCCGCATCTTAGCACCTGCTAGCTAGCAGAAAATTTTTTAGTCTTTAATTACATTGCTATCTAGACATCCAAATTTTCTAAACCCTAAACCATCATGGCGTAAATCCAGGCAGAGACTGGCTCGGATTCACATCAGCTTCTATGCTGATCTGCGCCTATGGTCCCCTTTTTGTGTCACAATGTCCATTTTGCCTTTTTCAGCCCAATTTTTAGCCCCTTTTGGCCCTACCATTTTAGGTCTTTTCACTTTTTCAATTCTTAAGCTATCCTCATATACTTATCTTATAAATATCCCCCTTCATTCTTCCATTTTCCTCACCCCTTGAATTTGAGTAAGTTGCTATTCTCAAATTCCTCTCTTTTTCTCCCTCCAACCACTCTCTAATTATTAATTAATCTTTTTAATTAATTAATTAATTATCTCACTTTAACCAAGTTAATTAATTTTTTTAATTAACTAAAACTTTTTTTATTAAAATAATCACTCAATTAATTAATTAATCTTTTTTTAAAAAATCAAAGTAATCATTGTTTTAATCCACCCTTATCCAAATTAATTAATTAATCTCTCAATCAATCCAATCACCCAATCCTAATAAAATGGACCTTTGGTCTAATAAAATCAATCGCCTACCAAAAGCAAAGGTATCAACCTTTTCTTCTCACCCGCAAATCCAAATCAAATTAATCAATCCAATCAATCCTTAAACCCCTCCACTTAATTGTGGAGCGAACTATGTGGGTTTTGACCCCCATTCAATGGGACATGTAAATACGTTTGGAATCTAAATTCAAACCTCAAATCCAAATCCCAATCAATCACCTTTTCACTTTTGTTTTCCAATTAATTAGTGTATTCAGTTGATTTAATTGTTTTAGAGTCAATGAGCAATTTTGTGGTTTCTCTAGAATCCATAACGACTAGAGGAACACTCTCATTAGCTTGTGGATGTTTATTTCTTGAATTTCCTCATGCATTTCATAACTATTTCATGCTCATACATTTTAATTATTATCTTATAATCGCAATTCATGAAACCAATTTTTAGGTCAAATTAAACTTAAGAGTTAAATTTAGATTATTTTAACCAAAACCTAGTCCCCGAGCTTAACTTGGTTTCAAAACTAGTAATTTTTATTCTTGGAAAAATCAATTGCAAAATTAATGAATTGAAGTCACAAATTGGGTTTAAGTAATCATTGTTTTAATCCACCCTTATCCAAATTAATTAATTAATCTCTCAATCAATCCAATCACCCAATCCTAATAAAATGGACTTTCGGTCTGATAAAATCAATCGCCTACCAAAAGCAAAGGTATCAACCTTTTCTTCTCACCCGCAAATCCAAATCAAATTAATCAATTCAATCAATCCTTAAACTCCTCCACTTAATTGTAGAGCGAACTACGTGGGTTTTGACCCCCATTCAATGGGACATGTAAATACGTTTGGAATCTAAATTCAAACCTCAAATCCAAATTCCAATCAATCACCTTTTCACTTTTGTTTTCCAATTAATTAGTGTATTCAGTTGATTTAATTGTTTTAGAGTCAATGAGCGATTTTGTGGTTTCTCTAGAATCCATAACGACTAAAGGAACACTCTCATTGGCTTGTGGATGTTTATTTCTTGAATTTTCTCATGCATTTCATAACTATTTCATGCTCATACATTTTAATTATTATCTTATAATCGCAATTCATGAAACCAATTTTTAGGTCAAATTAAACTTAAGAGTTAAATTTAGATTATTTTAACCAAAACCTAGTCCCCGAGCTTAACTTGGTTTCAAAACTAGTAATTTTTATTCTTGGATAAATCAATTGCAAAATTAATGAATTGAAGTCACAAATTGGGTTTTTTCTTTTTTTTCACTTAAAAATAAATTAGGGTGACAACTCCCAAAATCATTTTTCAAATAACAAATCAATTTTCCAAACGATAGCCATTCCAATTGTGAGCATCAAAACCCGTTCCACGACCTCCTTAAAAATCACTCAGGCTTTCCTTAAGGCAAAAATTCCCTAAGAGAAGGAGGGCATTTGAGTGAGGAAAATTTTTCTGAAATAATATCCATTCTTTCTCATTAAGTATAATTTGACTTGCATACATCACTTTGTATAATAAAGGCTCCTTACCTAACCTTAGCTTTAGGAAAAACTTTTGGATGGGGAGTAGCATTAGCGTGATAACTCTCTTTGAGTATGTTGGGAGATAGAAAAGTATTCCACCCCATGACGAATTCCCGATCATTTCAATAGTGTAACGAGCAATCAATAATGTTAGACCCACGTGAGGCTCCTTACCTCACATATGGTTAGGTATATCGATGATTTAATGGGATGGGGATCCTAAACTAAATCACCCCTCACCCCTATGTATATAATTGCCTTAGCCTTTAACCTTAAGCTTCATGAACCGTAATGCTTACATGCATTTTCATGAAACCTTTCTCAGTATGCATCATGTCATAATTAGGCATACATAACATGAAAAACTTGACAAGGTAAAACCCAAATACCTCAGAGACCCAAACCGATGGTCTATCACCTAAAACACTGTAACCTTACACACCCACACTATTAACCTTTAAACCTGGTGACCAATCATATGGAGGGAATACTTTTTCCCAACACACCTTCATATTCATACCCCTTTTTCCTTCACAATTTCCTATTCTTACACATTTTTGTTCTGTTTTCAAGGTATCGATGGCTAATACCTCTAGCCCCTTTGGCCAAGAAGCAATGAGCGCTTTTTTCACCAACCTTCTCAAGAAACAAGAGGAGACTTTCCAAGTTGCACTCACTACCGCCCTTAAGACCTAAGTCGATACTTTCACCAATGCTCTTAATGCCCAATTTGCCACCTTCACTAGTGCTCTCAACTCCCAATGGCAATCCATCATTAATGAGGTCAAGGAAATGACCAATGCCACCATCACTCCCTTTCCCACTCATGTTGAGCTTGCTTTCACTTAAGTTGGAACTATATATGCCCCCGCTTTTACTCATCCCATTATCAATCTCACTAATAAAGGGAAGGCACCTGAGATCCCTACTTCTCTTGCACTAGATGCTACTGCTCCCATTCCCTTTCCCACTGCGAATCTTTTTCGAAGTGGAGACTTCTCTAGCGTCCCTAAAGCCAAGAAATTGATGGAAAAGTTTGAAGCCATAGAACGATCCATCAAGAATATCAAAAAGCATAAAGACATGATTAATATCGATTCTCTTGCTCTCTTCCCAAATGCCCCAGTACCACCAAAGTTTAAAATGGCTATGATGGACAAATTCAACTGAACTACTTGCCTTAAGACCCACCTCAAGATGTACGTGGGTGTAATGAGACCATTTGGTTTGGATGATGAGCTTATTACTCAGTTATTCCAGTAATCATTAACTAGGGCTACCATTAAGTGGCTTCTAAATCTCAATAAAAATCACAAAAAGACATGAGATGACATCTATAATGCTTTTGTCAAGCAATACCACTATAACATTAAAGTGAATGTCACCCACTGAGATCTAAAAACCATTAAGCAAGGCCAAAGAGAGTCCACCACATTCCTTATAAGGTGGAGGACAAAAGCAGCTCAAATGGTAAGCTGTCCATCCAAAGTAGAGCAAATTGACATCATCATCAAAAACCTTGTCCCTTAGTACCAGATGTATTTGCAAATTCAATACCTCCCCAACTTCAAAGCTCTCATTGCCACTACCAGCAAGATAGAGGATTTGATCCAAGTAGGATAAATCCTCTAGCTTAAGATATCATAAGAATAACAAAACCACCAATTCTACCACCCAAAGAGGAGGGGAGATAAATGTTATGTCCTATCACTAGCCAATGAGATTGGAAAGAAGAGATTTCTCTAAGTTTGGCATGCCCTTAATCACTGTCAATAAGAAGGCCATAGATGCCCATCTTGTCAATCCTCTAGAGCCAAGAGCACCTCCCAACCCTTTGCCCAAGGGTTATAATGCTAACGAGCACTACAACTATCATCAAAGGCCAGGGCACAAAACTGATGCATGTAAGGCTCTGAAGCACAAAATCCAAGACCTCATTAATAATGGAGACAATATTTCTCCTAAGCCTATAGCCTAACATTGCCATCAATCCTCTTCCAAACCATGAAGCTCATCCAACCATCTTAAGTCTCATCCAATAACCAATATTTTAAGAAGAGTGCCAACCTTGCTACACCCCTATCTGAGTCTTTTGAATCTATGTCTAAGTCCAAGTCTAAATCATTTGAGTTTGAGTCTGAGTCTGAGTCTGAGTCTTTTGAGTCTATTTTTGTTAAAACTTTTTTGAATTTAAGTCTATCAAGTCTTTCTAAGTTTATATTTTTGCTTAATGTAACCTATAATCATGGGACTTTTTATCAATAATAAAATTTTGAACTTTCTACTTCGCTTTAATTTTTATGATTCATTTTTAAAAGGGACATCTAAAAAAAAAGAACAAATGAGAAAATGAAAAATAAAAAACAAAAAAAGATAAAAGGATCAATTAATTATGGTAGAAAAAAAAATCATCACATCAATTGTTTTGCATTAAAGCCCAAAGACTTGGTAAGGACAGATCCAAGTATCAGAATTCATAAGATTAAGACCTACACACACAAGAAGCCTATCCAACAGAAGCTGCGGAGAGTAGATCAATGGCATCATAACTAGTTGAAAGCTATTGATGAAAAGAGAATTGATGCTCTATACAATATTCAAAACTAACAATAAAGACCTACCGAGCACTTCAACAAAAAGGTGAAAGACAAATGTTTGTAAGAAGGAAAAGATCGAAGTTTTTGTTCATAATTTGAGAGGAAAGTTTAGACTGAATTAGGACAGACCGTACATGCTCAAGAAGATTCTATCCGATGGAGGCACCATCTTCATGGAAGTGGATGAAAACTAATTCTTCCATCTTAGCAACGTGGATTAGCTGAAGTGATATATCATCTAAAGATGACATCTGTATTTCATTTCTATTTTTCATGCATCTGCATTAGAACTACATGGACTTTATTCTCCCTAAAATAAATAACTAATAGAAAAGTGATTTAAGGGATATGTAAGCAGCCTGACTCGGGTGCAATCCAAATCATAATATTTTGTTTGCATCACATTCTTATTTTCTATGTGCGTAATACATCATTCACTTAATTCTTTTACCTAAACAAAAAAAAAAAGACAAAGAAAACAACAAAAAAAAGAAAAAAAAAAGAAGAAAAAGAATGCTCACTAACTTGAAAACTCGAAAGGGCAGCTTAGGCAGAAATTAAAGCAAAAATAAAAGATGTCACATTTAATAGTGATCAAATTTTGCAAAATATAAATCCATCATTATGACAAAAAGGATAGCTCTTTCAATGTCTTCTATAGCTTATCTTGTATCGTGAAGTTTTGTCAACCTGCAACTATTTTGAACAAAAAGCAAAAATGGTCATGTATGAAGTCATGATCTTGTTAGTCCTCTTCTACCTCCTAAAGTGCACATCTCTCGTGTCCTTGTCATAATAAGAGTCTACTATAATCTCCTAAAATGGGCACACCCCTCCTCCAGGTCTAATAGAAGTACTAATAGAATCAGAATTGCTCACCACGACAGTATCGAAAATCCTCTCTTGAATACTAGTAGTTTTGAAACTGCTCCCAAAAATGTTCCTCGATAATTCAAAAGCTACAATACCATTTTCTGCCTTAACTATAATAGTCCTTCTCTAAAATTCCAATGTAGTGTCATCTTATCCTCACAACAGTCACAATCTCCTTTGTCATCACCACCACAATTTGAGTGACTAATGCAACCTTGTGAGGTCTCGCCCGAGCACTAGTCTGATCCCCTAAAGGGAATCGAAATGCTCATTTGGGAAAGAACTCACGATCCTGATAAAATGGAATTTCGATCCAGTAAAATCCTCCGCTAGCCAAAAGCAAAAGTATCAGCTTTTTCTTCTCACTTGCAAACTCAAATCAAATCAATCAATCCAATCAACCCTTAAACTCTTCTACTTAATCATGAAACGAACTACGTGGGTTTTAGTCTCATTGTAAGCACGTTTGGAATCTAAATCCAAATTCCAATCAATCACCTTTCCCCTTTTCTTTTCAATTAATTAGTATATTCAGTTGATTTAATTATTTTAGAGCTAAGGAGCGATTCTGTGGTTCCCTTATAATCCATAAGGACTAGAGGAAACACTTTCCTCTCTCATTGGCTTGTAGATGTTTATTTCGTGAATTTTCTCATGCATTTCATAACTATGTCATGCTCATGCATTTTAATTATTATCTTATAATCATAATTCACGAAGCCAATTTTTAAGTCAAATTAAACTTAAGAGCTAAATTTAGATTATTTAACCAAAAATCTAGTCCCCGACCTCAACTTAGTTCGAAGGCTAATGATTTTTATTCTTGGGTAAATTAATTGCAAAATTAATGAATTGGAGTCAAAATTGGAATTTTCCTTAATTTTTCCACTTAAAAATAAATTTGGGTGATGACTCTCGAAATCATTTTTTAAATCACAAATCAATTTTTTGAACGATAACCATTCCAATCATGAGCACCAAAACCTATTCCATGACCTCCTTAGAAATCGCTCGGCCTTTTATTAAGGTAAAAATTCCCCCCAGTGAGGAAGAGGCATTCGGGTGAAGTCTCACAACGATCCATGGAGTCCAGCTAGGCATCAGCACCTTCGCATTGATCGAAGAGAACTAGCCGAAGAGGACTAGCTGAAGCATTTCTTCAGTTATACTTCTTTAATTAGGAGTTCTCTATGAACATAATCTCCAAAGATGAAGAGCCCTATGGTACGAAGAGCTTCACATTAGAAAGTAGCCTATGTCATCCTTAGTTTCAATCCAACTACCTTCTTTATGTTAGATATAGGGTGGCTTCTATATACGCATATGAGATACAGAGTCATTATGACCTAGACACAACCTAATATGTCATAATAGGATATATCTCCTAGTTACATCACTCAACCACCTACCAAGAGAAAGTCCACCAAGTATAAAAGGCCAATGTACCATCAATTTTAGGTAGCTTATTCTCCATATTCTCATCTCTTTCCTTTTTCTCAAATATTCTAGGTCTATAGGAAGCCATCTCTTTTCTCAAGACTAAGACGTCTATTGTTGTTACTAACTTAAGCATCAAAGTGGCCTTGGTTTGGCCCTTTGATGTTTTCTTCTTTTTATAGGCTAAATCTAAGACATCTCTCTAAGAACGAGTCATAAGCCAAAAGTCCAGCCCAATCTTCTCTTTAATGATCTTACACTGATCAAGTTGGCACCATCTATTGGAAATGATTGGTTGAACTTTCTGGGTAAAAATTATACTCTCTTTTTTCTTTGAGGCTTATTATACTGGCTTGCCTTTCCTTTCTTTGAGATATGCATTATTCATGCCCATAGCTATAAAAAATAACTTTTAGCCTGCAAAAAAGCCACTCATAGATTCCTTATACATCACAATAGCCAATCCTAACCAAAAAAAAAAAAAAAAAAAAAAAAACACCTCCTCGCCTATAGACCCTACATTCCCTTAAATAACCCCATCAAGAAAAACAATCCTCATGAAGTCTGTCTTACCCCATTTGGAATTGCTCAAACTCCTTAAACTATAGACCTAACAACTTTTTTACAACACTTGAGTGTATTGTTTACTCAACAAAATGCAGTAGGTCCTAGTACAACCCCTACTTGCTTATTAGCCCTTGAACTCATACCTGCTATGCAATTTTTAAATGATGTAGTGTCACATCCCAACTTTTGAGATATGATAGTCCTAGAATATAGGGAGACATAAGGTCACCCTTACCCGTAGAACCCATTGACACATATACAAATCATGCCTAAGATTGTACTAAAATTTATTCAATAACTCATTTAAAACATTATATGAAAACCTTTAGTTGCAAAAGACAATAATTAGACATTTCACATAGAATCCATAAGGAAATAATATTCATAATCCACTCGAAAACTTAATAAGTAATAACATCCCAAAATAAACATCAAAAATAAATATTCCCGGAGCATTTAATTACAACACTTCATAGCATGGTATTATTAATGAATTTGACAAGGAAATCCCCAAGCAAAGCATAATGCTTGAGCCATCACCTTGCCTCCTTACATCTGCTCACCTAGAACCACACAAAGAAAAAGGGGTGAGATAGATGATCTCAATAAGTAAACAATATGTCACATATGATAACACATATCACTTTTTAAAAGGGAAACCCATAGCTTATAACACATAGTTCATATTTTACAATTCATGAATCAAAGGTTACAATTTAGCAAGGTTGCATAAATCACACATATAACACATAACATATAGAGTGAAGGCTGTTGCCATGATCACTCGAACACCTAGAGAAGAGGTGGCCTAAAACCAAATTCCAACTCCTATCACATAGAGAAGCGTAAAGATGATCAGGCTCCATGGCTAAAATTGCCCTTTCTGGCTAAGGTGGATACACAACCCCTATCCATTAGGTTAAGACCATGTGCACAGGTTCTGATGATTACCCATATCGGCATGAGGATTTCTGCATAAATGATTAGAAGTACCATAGCTAGAGCTAATGTTAATCATATATAACAAAAACATTTAAGGCAATAATAACATGTATCATAATAACAATGGCAGTTTAACTTTTGAACAAAAGATACAATGATAGTGTAGTTCCAGAAAGAATATAAGTTACGGCAATAATCATAAAGGTATTATCATTAGATAATTTAAAATGGTTTTGGACCAATTGTCCTTTAGCAACCCAAGCTTAACAAGGAAATCATAGAGTTTCATTTTAAAATAGAAAGAACTTGGGTTTCAAGAATGTTAAAGGTACGCATATCATGATAGCTTGTACTTGTAATAATATCATAATGTTTACTCATCTTGTGGTTCCTTCGCTCCTAGTACACGTAGCCCTTGTGAACCTCTAAAGCTCCTCAAGTTTTAACATAATATTTAATTCAATACTTAGGATTTATTTAATAATGATGCTATCCTATCCTATAACTACCTTATGCACATATAACATTCACATACACTTAGAGTTGCACATATAAGTGCATTCATCATTTACACAAAACAGGCTGACTTTAAAAGTCTTGCACACTTAGCCTTAATAGGCCCACATGAAAACACATTACAATCATGTCAATACCTTTCTAAGGTCAACACAATATCATTATTTTAATATCAATTGACCTTAACAATCATCCTAGTACACTTAATACTTCCTTACATATCATCTTAACAAATAACCTTTCAAACATTATGCTTACCTCTTATGACCAATTCTTTCAATCAATATCTTCATAAATTCAAGACCACTAATTTATTATTGATTCATCATAAAACCTATTTCCATATTATCCAATCAAATTCACATTCTAATCACAACATAAGGTTAAGATACCTTAAGTATTTCTTAAGTATACCAAAGTGCCTTTAGGCTAGTCTATAGTCATTCCTTCAACCGACATGCAATTTAACTAGTTATCATACATCACATAAAAATTATAGACATTGAAATAAAAATATCAATGTAGGCCGAATGCCCTATTCAAAGAAAAACTGAATTTTTCTCACTTTTCGCACTTTCCGTCTATTATAGTAATATGTAAAAACATGGTTTGAATCAAGATTTTTTATGTAAACACAAAAAAAATCATTTTAGAACATTAATCTACATTAATTGGCAGCAACAGGTATGTCTCATACATGAGAATTCAAATTTTGGGTTTTAGGATGCAAAACCATGAGTTTTTTTATTTTCAGTATTTTCTGATCATTACAGTAATATGTAAACAGGTGGTTTAAACCATTATTTTTCATTCAATCATAGTAATTATTAGTTTAGAATATCCTCGTGTATGAATCAGCAGCCATTGATCATAATTATGCATGAAAATTCCAAGTTTCAATGTTTAGGGTGAAAATCATGAGCTTTCGCATTTTCCGCGCTTTCTGTTCATTACAGCAATATGCAAACACATGATTTAAATTGTTATTTCTCATCCAAACAAAACAAATATCAGTTTAGAATCCATCCATACACAAATTGGCAGCCATATGTACAAGAAATCATAGAATTTTCCAATTTCTAAGTTCTAGCACAAAAACCTTGAATTCCTTTGTTTTCTAAAACATTTCGGTCATTATAGTAATATGCAGAAATATAATTTAATCCAATATTTTTCATCAAAACATATCAAAAATCAATTTAGAAATCAATGATATATAAATCGCCCTCCCTTTATATGCATATCTATGCATAAAAATTTTCTATTTTGAGTTGTAGGATTCACTTTTAGAGAAATCGCGTGGAAAGATTTGTGTTTTCAGTATAGAATTAAATTTCTCTTTCAAAAACTCACCCAAATTGAATTAAATATATAATTATAAGTAAATAATCAGTTTAAAATAATTTTCTCATAATTTAATTCATAGAAATCAGTTAAGGAATTGAAAGAGGAGAAAACTTATGATTACGGTCAGGAAATTGCGAAATTGAAAGGTGTTTTCTTAATTTCGGTAGAGAGAATTGTTTTGAGAGAATTTTTCTGTCAAAATATAGAAAAATAGAGTGATGGCTGCTGGAACATTAGGGTTGGCTGAAATTCTCATTATATATTAGGGTTTGGAGTACAATTTCCAAGTTTACCCTTAATGAGCTAAGTTATGAGTGTTCTAGTGTAGTGGGTTTTTGGGTATTTGAGCTTTTTATTTAATTTTGGGCTGATTATACGAAATTAAAAATAAAGTATTTTCTTATTATTTTTATTAAAATTTTTCCCAAAATATTTATCTAAAAATATTTTAAAAATACTCATAAAATTATTTTATACTTAAAAATCGTATTTTTACATGAAAATTCATTTTACGAAAAATAAATTATTTCATGCTAATGTATTTTATTTAAACCATTTATTTCATAATAATAATTCATATTAAGCATATTAAAATTAATTTAAAATGTTCCAAACTCATAAATCATGTCACACATGAATTTTTATATGATCACACAATTTGTCACAATAACCCTAAATTCAAATAATTTATCACTAAAACTCCTAAAGTAGATGTGGGTTATTACATGTAGCTACTACCATGCAAGCCATGCGCCAACCTCATACTTTTATGGCACTTTATATCAGCCTACTACATGAAACTGACCAAAGGCCACTTGTGAATTGACACTTAACATTTCCACCAACCTTTTTACCACCTCAAGAAATCGAAGGTAACAATGGCCCCAACAGGCACTAAGGAGCAATAATCATATTAGTCATAGGCTAAATGGGTAGAGATAGAAGTCCTTCCCCCATGAGAATAACACTTAGGTGGGCTTGAAAGGAGTGTGCATGAAGGGCATGGAGAACGTTCTAGAGATGAAAGGCGCTCTCATTGCCAAGATGGTGATGATGAAGGACAAGCTAATCAAGGAGTAGACAAGTGGAATGAAAGGGGAAGAGATGTTGGAGGTATAAACAAGCTTTGAATGAGGAAGAGATGATGGAGGCCTCGATTGGTGCTCCAAAAGGGGAGAGAGGAGGACTAAAAAAATCACAATTTGCCTCTTTTTCTCATGGAAGGAACCATAAAGATCAAAGGGGTCAAGAGGAGACTAATAGGCATAAGTAGGAAGATGTGAGAGAGGTGATTAAGAAAGCCCTAGAAGAGCTAGGTGGAGATAAAAGGAAGAAGATAATGGATAAAAACCTAATACTTGCCCTTAAGTCACCATTCATAAAGAGAATACAAGACTTTAAAATGCAGAGAAATTCAAACAGCCTACTATCTAGAGATACAATAGGGAGTCTCATGTACTGTAAACACATTGTCAAACTCCAGACCACTAATAATGAAGTGTTATGCTGAGCCTTTAGAGGTTCTTTAGAAAAGGCTGCAAAGAGATGGTTTGATGGACTAGAGGAAGGGACTATCAATTCATTCAAGTAGCTTACTAAAAATTTCATACATTTGTTCACTTCTAGCATCCTGACAAAGAGGAGGACCCAATCTTTAGAACAAGTAACTCAGATAGAAGGCAAAGCACTCAGTGACTATATGGCTTGCTTCAACAGATAAGCCCTAAAATTAACTAGGCTCGATTAGGCTAGAGTTGTCGAAGCACTTCATAATGGGACCACCTGTTAGGATTATTCTTAGAGGAAGCCATGGCCATTGCCCAAAAATATATCCAATAAGATAACGGCTACCACTCTATTTAGTTTTTAAAGAGGAAGAGGACTAAAAGCAACAGCCATGAAGAGAAAAATCAAAGATAAAGAAAGAAGAGGATGAAGCCCCTAAAGAATAGCATAAAGGAGGGTTAAGGAGAAGAGGCCTTAGAAGACCATCTAGCTTCGATGCTTCAAAGCTTACTCCTCTTAATGCCACACTAGGTAAAGTGTTCACATCTTTTCAAGATCAAAGTATATGAGTGTGAACCCTCAAATCTGCACTCTTAGAATCCGACCATAGCTTAACACTTGCTAAGATTCATGTGCTACGCATACGGCGGTCCTACTAGCCGGTTAGTGAGTAGGGGTCAAGGGGGCAGCGCCATGTTGAAAAATAAACTTTTTAAAACTTGCACATTTAGATGATTAGCACTCAATTACAAACCCATAGAATCAAATTGGGCTTAAATCGGATTAAAAACGGATGAGAACGGGCTGAAAAATGAGCTATGGTTTGCGGTAACTCCCAGCTACCTTTGCGGTTACCACAGAGGTCCCCGTAGTAGCCAATTGGCTACCACAGCCAGTCCTATGGTAATTGCAAAGGGCTTTGTGGTTACCGTAGGTGTCTAGTTACCACAACGTGCCCCTTTCAAAATCCTACACGGAAACTGTGAATTTTTAGCCCCAAACTCCTCCTATAAATACCTTGCACCTCCTAACAACTTTCACACACAAATATATGCTTCTATACTCTCCTTAAAGCTTTCTAAACCCTATTTCTAAGCTTTCCAATCATTAAAACTCTCTTTCTAACTTTCCAAATCTCTAAAACCTCATTCCAAAACTTCCTCCATCACATAAAACCTTATTCATAAGCTTCCTAATCATCTCAAAACCCCATTCATAAGCTTCCTAATCACCCCAAACCTTATCTCTAAGCTTCTTAATCAAGAAAAGGTGTGACTCAAGCTATATCTTTCAAAAGGGAATTCGTGGTATTCAAGCAAAGGTGATCCTAAGTCTTTCCTTTAAAAAAAGAGTTCGAGCTATTCAAGGGTCCTTCCAAAAGGAGTGCTCATGATATTACTAGGTCAAGGTGGAACTTAGATCCGGTGCCAAGCTCGCTCCCTACGTTCCTCGCCGACGGAAGCCAAAGGTAAAAGTTCTTTCCTTTTCCTTTTCAATTTCAATTTCAATTTCAAGATCTAAATCTGAAAAGATCTAATTTTTGCTAATTAAAATCTGACCTAATTAACAAATTCCTCAAGTCCTTAAAATAAATCAAAACATGATAACAAAGGCAATAACTTAAAAACCCCTCCTTTATAAGAAGGAAGAACTGTGTGGGGTTTGATTCCCATTTAAAGGGATACACAGGCTTGTCATCTCTAAGGCATTCAACTCCGCTAAAATTAACAACTTCTTCTCTCTATCACCTTTGTCATATAGTTTAGGATTAAAATTACTTTTCTTAAATAAAAATCAAATTTTAATTCTTTTTATTATAATTGTTTTAATACTCTCTTTCTTATTTTAGTTGTTTAGATTATATTTAGGGAATGCGTGCTTTTCCTAGAACCCATAAGGGCTAGAGGAAAGATCCCCTATTTTAACATTTTAACTTGTAATAGTTTTAAGTAGTTTTTCCTTTACTTTTTGCATCTTATGATTAACATTATCTCATATTTGTCATGCATTGCATGAGTAATATTTGTTTCATACATCATATTATATCTGTTCATGCATATATAAAAACTTCTTTTTTACAAAAGCTATTTCATATTTAAGGCAAACTAAATTTTTTGTATTGTTTTAACCAAAACCTAGTTCCCAAATCTTCTTTGTTCATTTGAGGATTAGTGTTTTTCCTTGGAATAAATGGTATAATTTTGGAGTCAATTAAATTGGGTTTTTCCTTTAATTTTTTCAACTAAGATAAAATTGAAGTGGCAACTTCTTTTGCAAATTACAACTTACAAAATACAATTTTTTTGAACTCATAGCTAGTTCCAATTGTGATGTTTCTCTCAAATGGGCATTTTCGATTCCCCTTCAACGGATCAGACTGGGTGCTCGGGCGAGGCCTCATAATGAGCTAGGCCTAGGCCAATGCAAATGGATCCAGAGCTTAGGGATAAAATTAAATACTTCCTATTCCACAATGCTCATGGTCACAAAATAAATGACTATCATCATTGATGGAAAAGATAAAAATACTCATTAAACAAGGATATTTGGGTTAATTTGTGAAGGAGAAAAGGGGAAAAAGAAAAGAAGTAGAATTAAGCAAAGACAAAGGTAAGAGATTGCCAATGATGGTTCAGTTGGAACCAAAAATTGTTTGACTGGGGGGCCAAGCAAAGTACCTATCAATAGGAATAAAGCTAAGGCTTTAGCTAAAAGGAGCAAAGAGCCAAAGTTTGTTTATTACAGTGGAACAAAGTTAGGGGCTGACAGAGAAAATGGTACTAAACTGAGAGTTTCACATGTAGACCTACGGTCCTCTAAGCTGTCATCGCCAACTTTATAGTCAAGAGGATCTTAGTGGATGATGGTAGCTCCATAAATTTGATAACAACCAAAGCAAACAAGAAAATATGACTAAAAGAAGAAGATTTGAAAGAGCTAAGCAACCCAATTTGAACATTAGATAGGTCTAAAGTGTCAACACTAAGAGTAACAAAATTGTCTTTCACCCCTGGCAGCATTTCAAAATCATGTTATAGTAATGGCCACATTTGTCATAGTCCAGGTCCTACTTGCTTACAATGTACTATTAGGAAGGCTATTACTATATGAACTAAAAAAGTCAAGGATGACCATCCCTAAAAGGAGAAAAAAATCCCACCTCAAAGAATAGAGCCAGTAGAGAAATTAAAGAAGTTCCTCGTTAAAAAATAAGAGCCAAAGAGATTCTTAATGATCTACTCCTATTTAACTGATGAACAAAAAGAAGAAGTCCATCACTTCCTTAGCAAAAGCCTACAGACCTTCGTATGGACTTCTTTAGAAATGAAAGGGTTAAACTTGCAGATCATTATGCACTAGCTTAATGTTGATCCACATTGAAGCTTATAAAATAGAAGAAGAGATGTTTTGGGGTAAAGAGACAATTAGTAATTGATGTAAAAGTGGACAAGCTAACCATTCAATACCCTGAATGGTTAGCTAATGTTCTATTAGTAAAGAAAGCTAATGGAAGCTATCAAATGTGTGTGGACTTCACTGATCTTAATAAAGCTTACCCCAAAGACTCATTTCCATTGCCATAATTGAAAAGCTTATAGATTCAATGGCAAGATTTAGGTACTTGTCTTCACTAGATGTGAAGCAAAGGTACCATCATATAAGCATTCATCTTGAAGATGAAGAGAAGACATCCTTCATCACAAAAAAAGGAAAATACTATTATGTGTCCATGCCCTTCAGTTTAAGAATACAGGGGCCACATATTAGAGACTTGTCAAAAAAATGTTCAAGGAATAGTTGAGCAGGAACCTTAAGGCTTATGTGGATAACATTATCATAAAGAGCAAGAGCTTTAACAATCATATCAAGGATTTGACAGAAGTGTTCATAGTAATAAACAAATATGGCATGAAACTTAATCCAAAGAAATGTGCTTTCTTTATCAAAGGAGGTAAATTCCTAGGCTTTATAATTAGCGAGTGAAGGATAAAACAGAATCTAGATAGGGTGAAAGCCATACTAGACATGGCATCCCCTCACAATGTGAAGAAAGTTCAAAGGCTAACAAAAAGAATAGCAACACTTAATTGGTTCATGTTACAATCTATTTGAAAAGTACATGTTATTATTTAAGAAATTGAGGAAGATTGACTCCTTCGAGTAAACAGGTAAGAGCCAAAAAGCTTTTGAGCAGCATAAAGCTTTCTTAAGTTTAGAGAAAATTTTGAGTAGACCTCTTATAGGCAAAGAGAGGTCTAAGTTGATATACTTATCCGCTTTGAACTAGGCCATCAGTTTAGTGTTGATCAGAGAAGAGAGATCCATTCAAAATCCCATATATTACTTTAGCAAAGTCCTTCAAGGAGTTGAATTGAATTATATCCCTTTACAAAAGCTTGCCTAAACTCTACTTTTATCTGTCTGGAAGTATAAGGTGTGTTTACAAGCTCACCAAAGGGTAATGGTCAATGATCAACCCCTCCAAAAGGTTCTCTATTAGCCAAATTATCTGGGAGAATGTTGTGTTAGTCAATTGAGCTAGGACAATATGGGCTTCAGTATAGACATCAAGCAATAATCAAAGCTCAAGTTCTAACTAACTTCATATCATAATGTTCACTTAGCCCAAAGCAATAAGAATCCAAAGTAATTATTGTCGAAGAGGGGATGGAAGCGAAGACATAAACCCCATTTGTTCATGATAGCTTTACTTAGGAGCTTTATGTGGACAGAGCTAATAGTAATAAAGGGAGTAGAGCAAGCATAATTCTGAAAAAAGAAAATGGTCTTTTACTAAAATATGCCTTGAGATCATATTTTGAGACCACCAACAACACTACTAAATATGAGACTATGATTCAAGGTTTATTGTTAGTGGACTATCTTTGATTAGAAGCTTTCAAAGTTCATAGTGACTCTTAACTAGTGATATGGAAAAGTAATGAGGAATTTGAAGCCAAAGAGGAGAATATGTTCAAATACTTATGAAAAGTAAGGGCTATAGTGCAGAAGATGAAAGATCAAGGAGTGGAGGTATAGTTTTGTAAAGTTACTCAAATTGACAATTGTCCGAAAGATAGTTTGAGTAAATTAGCTGCAACTCATCCTGATGATTTACCTAAGAGGATCTTCATAGGGTCATAAGCTCTTCTAAATATACAAGAAGCAAAAGAGGCTATGGAAGTAGACAAAAGAGTCCTGTTGGATAAATCCCATTAAAGCGTATCTAGAACAAGGAGAATAGCCCAAAGATTAGAAAGAAGTGAAGAAGATGAAACATTAAGGTGCCCATTTCTCCTTGTGCAATGGGGTTTTGTACAATAGAGCATATTCCTTGCTATGGCTGAAGTGTCTAAAGAGCAGTGAAGCTGAATATGTTCTTAAGGAAATTCATTGAAGCTCCTGTGGTATACATATTAGCAAAAAGACATTGGCAGCCAAAGCTATCTGATAAGGATACTTTTGGCCTAGAATGAAGGAAGAAGCTATGAAGATGGTGCGAAGGTGTCCTACTTGTCAAAAATATAGCTGTGGCAACCATATTCCAACAGCAAACCAAATGCTCATCTCAAGCCCATAGCCATTCACGAAGTGGGGGATAGATATAGTAGGTCCCTTCCCTATAGCTTCAGGATAGAGAAAATTCGTCCTTGTACTTATAGAGTACTTCACTAAGTGGATTGAAGCTAAACCATTAGCCACCATCACTACATAAAAAAATAATTAACTTTTTTATAGAGAAATGTTTTGTGCAAGTTTAAAGTTCCATTCTATCTCATCAATGACAATGGTAAGTAGTTCGATAATGCTAAATTTAGATCCTTCTGTGCTAATCTCAATATCAAATAACACTTTTCATCAGCAGCTCATCTTCAATCAAATGGCTAAGATGAAGTAGCCAATAGGACCATCTTGTAAGGCTTAAAAAGAAGGTTGGATGGCTATAGCAGAAATTGGTTGGATGAACTATATCATGTGTTATAAGCTTACCGAATAACTCCGAAGGAACCAACAGTGAAACTCTATTCAGCTTGACTTATGGAATCAAAGCAGTCATTTTTATAGATATAGGAATGCCAAGTGGTATAATAAATTTTTACGAGGATCAACACAACGAACAAGCTCGAAGAATTGACTTAGACTTCCTCGATGAACTTAGAGATAAGGCGAGTATACGATTAGCTGCTTTTTAAAATTAAAGCAGCTAACTACTTCGATAGAAAAAGTAAAGCATAGGGTATTCACTAAAGGTAATCTAGTCATAAGATACCTAAAAGCTACTGGGTGAAGAGAAGGAGTCGAAAAGCTCACCCTAACATAGGAAGGCCCCTTCAAAGTGCAAAAGGTGATCGGCCCTGCCTTGTAACTATGAAAGGTGAAGAAATTCATCATACTTGGAACATTCAAAACCTTAAGATGTATTATCAATAGAGAAGATGGATAAAATGATGAATTCCTCAAATTTATTATTCTTGTGAATGAAATGTGAATGCATGGAATCTGCTTCAAGGCAAAGCATACAACCTCAGAGTCTTTATTAGATTGAAGACCCCTAAGTCCTGCTTTGGTAAGCCAAAGCCTTATAAAAGCCCTTCCACAGAGAAAGCACCTAAGTCCTATGCTGTTTAAGCACTCTTAAGCCTTACTTTAGTAGGACAAACCCTTTGCATAATGATAGGTAAAAGCCCTTCTATAAAGAAGGCACCTTAGTTCTATACTAGTTAGGCACCCCTAAGCCCTACTTTGGTAGTCAAAAGCCCTGCATAGTGATAGGCAAAAGCCCTTCCACAAAGAAAGCACCTATGTCCTACACTACTTAGGCATCCCTAATCCCTACTTTGATAGGGCAAAGCCCAGCATAGTGATAGGCTAAAGCCTTACTTAAGGACAGGCAAAAGCTTTTCCACAGAAGAGACATTAATGTTACATAAAGAGAGGCAAAAAGCCCTTTCACAACAAAGGCACTAAAAATCCATGATGATTAGGCATCTAAAAATCCTACACAAAGACAAACAAAGAAGTCTTCATATAAAAATGGCACTATGATCCATCTATATTCTAGATAATAGAAGCTCTTCCCTCTCTAAACCTCTGTGTGTGTATGTGTGTGTGTGTGTGTGTGTGAAATGGTACTAAATCAAGGGAACCTAAAGATTCATCCAAAATTGACCAAGTCCCAAAGGAAGAAACTACGTCTTTGAAAGGTCAATTACTTATTATTCATTACAATCAAATGCATACTATAATTGTTAGTGCTAGTCATTTGCATGAGTTTGCTATTCGAATAGTAAGGTTATAAAATAAAATACAAGTGCATACATAAAGAAAAGTTAAAGAAGATATAAAAATGATCACTTTATTCAAATTTAAACTATATTTACAAATGTGTATTTACAACTATTAAAAAAAAGAGAAAGAGAGAAAATGAGGGCTTCAATGTGGAGCTTCTCCATAGGCCTTTCTATTGATAGGGTCTTCCCAAAAAGAGTGGAGAGGATCTCTAGAAGATGAAGTGAGAGGTTCTTGATAGAAGGATCTTGAACAAAAGGAGCAAAACCAAAAGGTGCATCAGTTGAAGTCATTAGAGTGAAGTAAGGGGTATCTCCACTACAAATTCTAATTTGTCAAAGGCAAAAGGCTCAGTACCAATCCCTTTGCTTCTTAACTCTAGCCAAGACCCTAGGGAATATCTTTGCAACATCATCAATTGCCCTATTATAATACTCCAATCAAGCTTTATGCTCGCACTAGCCATTATTTGTTTTAATTTTTCAGACTTGATGAAATTATGGATGGTCATACGACGAGCAAGTTTCACTTCCTTAGATTAACATTGTGCATTATCAAGCAATCGAAGAGTGATTTCAAGCTCAATTCCCTAAGACTGAAGTTGCTCCTTTGCTTCTTTCAGTTCAAGGCGAACTGCTTCCAAGTGCTCATTATCATCCTTCAACCAAGCTACCTCATCCTTTAGTCCATCTATTATTCTCTTAGAAGACCAAAGAGAAGGCTGGAGTTCTTTAATTCTTATATCCTTGAAAGGTAAAGATTCCTTCAGAGAAGTAATCTAAGCCTTCAATTCCTCAGTGTTCTTCTCCATCATCTCTTCAATGCTTTTAAGTCTTCCCTGCCAATAGAGGTTGCTTTCTTTTAAAGTAGCATTTTTCACTCGCAACCTTTCATTCTCCAAATGAAGCTCCTGAGAGTTTGAAAAACCACTTTTATTTTGGTGCAGCCTCATCTTATCAAAAAGATAATCGATATCTCCTATTTGTTTTATAATGATGTCCCTATATGCTAGACCAGCATTCCCGGATTCTATATAACATTCATTTGAAGTTGCCGTGTGCTTTTATAAAATCATTTTGATTCTCAAACTCTGAAAAAGAAAAACCTGTAAGAATCTCATCAACATATGATGAAGTTCACAATTAAAAAAAGGTGAAATACTTACATTATAATGTTTAAAAGCCTTTCGTCGAAGTAGCTATCAAGTGGAGAGGTTATATTGGTTGATGAAAAGAAGAAGGAGGTGAAAAGCAGTAACAAATCATTCGCAAAGTCTATGGAGCTATCCACCCTCTTCATCCATTCAAACTTTTGATGATCATCATACATGCTCTTCGATCTAGCATTGAACATAGACCTACAAAGAGGGAGTGGTGCTGAATAAAGGTCTGGCCTTCAATCTCCTTAATGTACCCAAGCCGCATACTATATAACCCTTTTATATCTAAGATGGGCTTTCTTATCCCCAGATAAGCTTATTCACTAAGATGTTAGAATTTATATGGTTTCTATTGGCATTAAGCCTAATATATGCGAAAGGAGGAAGTGGTGGATGAACCTAACTTTCCTCATCCTCCTTAGAGATATCCTTGTTGGCAAGCTGAAGATGGGAAGTTAAAGTAAGAAATGCAGAGGAAGTGCCCACATCTTTAGTTTACTATTGTTTTGATGGAGGCTCTTTGTTTATTGCATCTAAATGCTCCTCTTTGATGGGCATAAGAGATAGAGGGGTATGGGAGACCTTCAAAGAAGCATATAACTCATTGAAATCTACATCATTAAAGCCTGCTAAAGGAGAAGATTAAGGATTTGCCTTCAAAAGAGAAGTTACTGCCTCCATGACCCCTAAAAAGTAGAGAATAATATATTAAAAATTGAAAGTTCAACTCAAATAGGAAAAATGTTATACACAGATGAATTATTATACCTATTGTTTTAGAAATGACAGTAGAAACCTTTGATAGAGAAGAAGACACCTCAGGAAAAATATCAACAAATGCCTCCTATGAAGCAGCATTAGCTAAAGGAATAACCCCCTCAACTGTGTTCCTCATTTTGCTCATTACTTTAGGAATCATCCTTTTTCTCTTATTAATGAGAAGAACCTCCTCTTCGCCTTCAGAATCTTAGTATATCTGTATTTCAGGCAAAGTCTTCTCAAGAGAAGTCTTTTAAGTTAGCACCCTAATGGGCACCTCAGCCTCTTTTGTTGACTAGCACATGATAGAGACAGTAAGCTCTAACTCCTCCTCCTTTACTCTTTTTAACTTCCTTGGCAGATTGTAGTAGGATAAAGGAGAGGAGTTCATCATCATCCTCATCATCTTCATAGTCTACTAAGCAAAAGGGTATTGCTTTCTCCTTGCCATTTCCTATAGCAATAGACATCCCTAAAGACCTTTTCAGCTCTATTGCAGCCTTAATAGCAGCTATGCTTCATTTATTTTCACAACCTGATAGGTGGAGCTATCCTCTTACTTGCTTCATATTTTCTGAGAATTAGTTTGGGAGCTAGAGCTAGAACCTCTTCACTAGCAGTGGTAACAGTTAAAGTCCCTTCACCAATAATAAAAGGCTTTTTCTCAATAGTAAAAGGAATATTGCCTCCATTACCAGCAGACTGGGTCTTAATAGGCTGAGACTACCCACCTAATGTCCTTCTTGGCATAAGCCTCCTAGGAGACTCATCAACAAGAGGCAGAGAAATGGGATGGTTGAAGACAAGAGGATGAATGTCTTCAAGACGCTTCTCAAGTTTAGCCTAATAGTTCTTTTCTTCTTTCTCTATTAAAAAGGTAAATGCAAAGATATTAGCTTCAGCAAAAATATAATAGCTAATGTCAAATAAACAAATGAACCCATTAAGAGAACAAAGAGAAATCACCTATACACTATACTAGTTTGGATCCATAATCCATCTTCTTGATATTGTATGTTGCTTGGTCATAGATTAAGGTCTTGATGCCCATTAGCTCTTTGGTACTCAAGTCTTTCAACTAGTCTAGAAGGGTATTAGTAGTAGGCATTAGATAACTGGGAAATCCAAAGCCTGTCTTGTTTGAATCTGTTCGCACAACTAAAGCAAATTGTTTATGCCATGTTGCCACTTTATTGTCCTTGCCCTTGAGAAGCTTTTGCTAAGGGCAAGAACAGGTGGTGTACACAAAGCCCTTAGTGGACTTCCCTACCTTAAAGAAGACTTGAAACATGTTCGTTATGGGTTTTATCTTCAAGGTAGTGTAAATGACTTCAAAGTAGTTTATATCCCTAATGGTATTAGGATGAAGCATTATAGGGTTCACCCTAAAGTAATTGAAGCACTCAACCATAAATGAAGTAAAGGGGCCATCTCATATATCATATTCCATCTGGCAAAGAAAGAAGATGTAATGGGAGCAGTCCTTTGACATTTCCTTCAGACTGCTCATGTCCTTTGAGGTATCAAGAAACAACATCTCATCCTTCTAGGAATATATAGCCCAAATTTCTTATTGGGACACTTCAAGTTCTTTAAGTCCTTAAAATCACTCTTTCGAGTAAAGGAAGAAAGTTCATGCCAAGTTTGAAACAGGACAATATTGAAGTCCATTTTGGATGGTGCCATTCCTTCACATAGAATAAGGAAAGCAAGAAAACCCAGTAAGGAAAGAAAAAAGAAATATAAGGAAGACTAAGCCAAAGACTCAGGAAAAATAACTAAAAGCTTAGAAACTAGAAAATTATAGAAAATTGCAAAAGTAACTCGAGAAAAAAGATAAAAGCAAGAACAAAGTCCCTAACAGAAAGGAAGAAGATAATTTTTATAGAGAGAGATTTCTCTTGGAAATTGCCCTTATCATTTAATTCAAAATTCAAAAAGGCGTGAGAACAGTTACCAAAAGGAAAATCATTATTGTCTAACACATGGCTTGATGCATGCCTCAAATCATACCAAGTGTCAACATTACCAACTCCTCTTACTTGCATTTAACGAAAAATCATAGTTGTCATGAATTCGAGTAAATGTGAAAAGACATACCTTAATCCTTTGTTCCATAGTAAGTCACCCTGATACATTGATGAAGATGAAGAACATAAGAACTCACGAGAAGCAAAGGACGAGAAAAGAAATTCAAAGCAAGTACTTCAAAGTGATATGTTTTCAACAAGGATTATGAACAAGTTAGTCAAACAGGGGAGCCTTTGATAAGGGTAAAATCTAGATATACCATTTGGGCCTGGACGACCTTAAGACTACTCTTTTAAGGAATCTGATTACACTTGGATAAGCCCAATAAGCTCTTTGCTCATGTGCGATCTAACAAGCTTTCTACCTATATGCAATCCATGGAGTCCAGCTGGGTATCAACACCCTCGCATTGATTAAAGAGGATGAGCCGAAGAGGACTAGTTACAGCACTTCTTTAGTTATACTTCTTCAATTAGGAATTGTTTATGAAATAAACATCTGAAGATAAAGAGCCCTATGATACGAAGAGCTCCACATTAGAAAGTTTCTTGTTCCATCCTTGGTTTCAGTCTAACTACCCCTTTTATGTTAGATATAGGCCAGCTTCTATACCTACACATGAGATACAGAATTATGATGGCCTACACACAGCTTAATCTATCACAATAAACCATGTTCGCTAGTCACATCACTCAACCACCAGCCAAGAGAGAGTCCATCAGGTATAAAAGGCCAAGATACCATCTATCTCAGGTAGCTTACTCTCCATTTTCTCATCTCTTTTTTTTCTCTCAAATATTCTAGGTCTAAAGGAAGCCATCTCCTTCCTCAAGACTAATAAAGGAAGCCATCTCCTTCCTCAAGACCAAGACATCTATTGTTATTACTAACTTAAACATCTGAGTGGCCTTGTCAAGCTAAGGCTTGGCTCTTTGATGTTTTCTTCTTTTGCAGGCTAAATTCAAGACATGTATCTAAGAACGAGTCCTGAGCCTAAAGTCTAGCCCAATCTTCTCTTTGATGATCTTATACTGATTAGTAATTAAGGCCAACAACTTCATCCACAAAGGTCTAACACCTTTTAGTAACCATGATCCAGCACCTTCGACTTAACTCTTCAACACTAATAAAGATTCATTATCTCTTACATTCTCAACAACCCCATGCTTGATCTTAGCCCAGTCTCTTATCTCTCTCTCTCTCTCTCTCTCTCTCTCTCTCCCCATAGACAAAACTAATCCTTGCCAAAAAGTCTAAGCCCATTACTTGGCGCTAGTCATAAGTCCCGACTGATGGGCGATCTCAAAACTATGCTTCCATCCAATCAAGAGAGAAAAAACCCCATAAAGGACATGCCCAGATATGCAAGCCAAAACAAAAGGCAGTTTTACATTTTTAGAAAACTAAAAATTAAAAAAAAATAACTGATATCGAAAGGATCCTAAATTTTTTATGAAAATTTTCATACAAATTTAATTTTTAAAAAATTAATTGCCTGCCAAAAATTTTATAAACAATTATTGAATGCAACTTCGAAAAGTAATTTATATATACGTGTATATATAAATTTGAGATGATGAAAATGGATGAGTACATTGTATTAGCGAAAGGAAAGTAAAACATGCATGTACATTTATTATTATTTGAGTACAGATGGCTTTGGATGCAATCATTTATTGACTGAAAACAACTCATCAAGATACAGGTTGGTAGGAGAGAAAGAGTTATTAATTTATTGCACATTTTTCTTTGGAAATTTTTGTCATTTCCATTATCATCCTTTTAATCCAAACAAAGTTCATTCAGGTAGGAAAATGTCAGGACATACATACAATTTTTGGCTACGAAATTATATTTACATGAAATTAGACTAATGAAATGCTAACGCTCATTATGTATAATATTTAAAATGAACGGGATGAATATACGTAATGAAGACATTTTCATAGCATAAAATATTATGAATATATATAAAAAATAAACTTTCAGTATTTGAATGAACAATTGGGAGCTAACTTTTTAACGTTTGAGCACTCAACTATTAGCATGTAATGTTTAGTGAAATTAATGTTTGATGTAGCGCTTCAAGATAAAGCAGTTGTTCAAAAATATAATGAAAATGCTAAAAGTTAAGAAATTTTTAGCTATTAACGTTTGACTCTTTAGATACTGGCCTCAACCATTAATCATTATTCGATGACTACTCACAACCAATAACTAATTGCAATCACTGAATCAAAATAGGCCTTAATATATATGATTTATATAAATTTATTTATGATATTATTTTACTAATGAATAAAAATAATTAACAATTCATTCATGTATTTTTTTTTTTGGGATTATATATATATATATATATACACACACTTACAATCAATCAATTTCAAATTGTAGTTTTCATGGTGTAGGAGCACTAGAAGTTTAACGACCGCACTATCTATTACTTCTCGTTTACATTTTTCAGATGTCATATATTTTTATCTTTGCACTTTGTTTAGAAAAAAAAATGGATGGAGAAAGTACGGGAAGAGAAAAGAAAGAAGGTACAAAAGAAAATATCATTCCCCTTTTTTGTTTGAAGAAAATGGAAAAGAAAAGGTAAGGGAAACTATTTTTCTTTTTCTTTTTTTTAGCAGGAAAAAAAGAATCAAATTTGAATCAATTGCTCAAATTTTATATACATTTATCATTAGATTATATCTTGGTATCTAGGTAAATTAATTTTTATTGCTTAAAAAATTGTTGAAATTATTAAAAAAATATGTATAAAATATAAAATGAGTTATTATACCATTGAGAATATAAAATTATTTTTTTATATTAGAGAGATCCAATAAATCAAAATAATATTGTAAGTTATACGGCAAGTGTGAAAACTCTTTGACATTTAAAAAATTCGAATGTAAAATCTCTTATTTTTTACACTCTTAAAAAGATAAGAAGGGCAAATGATAACATGAATCCAAGTCCACGTAGCATTGTGTACATCGTGTAGCGTTGTTTTATTATTTTTGTAATTTTCGCATGACATGTGTACACATTCTTTATATCTTTTATTTACAATACTACCATTAGAAATTAAATCTTATCCATCTTACTTAGGCGCACTTATTTGGGTTCCTAGTTTCCTTATATATATATATATATATATATATATATATATATATATATATATATATATGAGAAGGTTGTTATTTGTTTGTTTTTATTTATTTATTTTAACTGTTTTAATTTCTGTTATGCAATAATTAAATATGCAAATTTATTGCCATTCCAAGTAAATATCTAATACTTTTCTTTTTTCTTCCTTTTCTTTTTCCAGTAAAAATAAAATTTTGTAAAATCCCATATATATATATATATATATATATATATATATATATATATAAACAATAAAATTTATATGAATTTATCTCATTAATTTTATTTATTATTTTTTAGTTTTGATCTATATATAATAAATTTAATTTATATATTTTTTATTATCAATAGCAAAAAGACAAAATATCATTCAAAAATTATACGTATGCGATGAATCCATAATTTAATAGTAATGAATATCTAGCTTATAAATGATGAAATATATAATTTTTATTGATGAATCTATTCTTAATATATGAATCTGTTTTTTTAGTTTATGAATTTTTGGACTGTAATATATAAGCCTTAGATATACATATGATGAACTATAATTTAATAGTGATGAACATCTAGTTTATGAATGACAAAATGTATAATTTTTTGTAATATCTTAAATTTTAACTATAATATTTATTGAAATTTTAGGGGATTTAATTATTGAAATTGATAATAAATTATTTAGTAAGATTTTCTAAGAAAAATTTTATTGAATATTACTATTTTATAAATTATTATTTTTGTTAATAAGAGTTTTATTGTAAATCAATTAATTTTTTTTAAAGTAGTTATCTGTAAGAATTAAAAAGATATTTTTATTGGTTAATTAAATTTATTATTTATTTTAATTGTTTTAATGAAAGAATTTAAAAATGACATTTTATGGGTTAATTGGAAATTATTATTGTTAATTAAAAATTTTATTCAATTATTAGTATAATTATTTTTATTTGTATTTTATTATTATTATCATTATTATTACTATTATTATTAAGTGGCTAGCCACATTGTCTTCATATCTATAATTGGCCAACCACTCTCTATTGTTATTATTATTATTAAAATAAAAAGGAAAGAAGAAATTTTTTTATTATAGAGCAGCATATTGGTCTAGAGAGAGAGAGAGACTTTAAACAGCTAAACCACCACCTTCCAGAGATTAGCATTGGATAGGCGTGGACCAACGGAAAGAGCATGCAATGATCTTTCCAATACCACCTGACCCGCCGCCATCCACTGCCTCATTTTCCGCCTAAAGGTATTGCCGGCCAGTAATTTCAGAGCTAAATTTCAACCACTTTTTGACTTTTGTTTTCAACAATTTTGGCATGTTGGACTTCTCATCTTCCCAACCTTCATTTGGTATATCATTTGTTAATTTTAGATAAACTTAAATTTTGACTAGAATCAGGCAATACTAAAACTGTCAATGCAGATTTTCGATTAAATCTAGCGAGTGACGGAGAGTGGATTGCATTTCTATAATCCTCCCTTTGAATCGAGCTCATTGATACCTTTCTATCAAAAACCGACACAAACAATCGTTTTTCAACAATTTTCTGACGACTTTTCCTAGAGAATCTCTGATAAGAGACGATCAGCTTTCTAAATTCATTTCCAATTATTATTTCGATTATAGAATGCGATAGTTTTATTTGGTTAAGAAATAAGTTATATTATTAATGATTTTAATGTAAGATTTATTAAGTTAATTAATACGAATATATAGAAATCCTAAAGATAATTAATATTAATCTATAGAAATCCTAAAAATCTAATAATACAATTAATAATTAAATTGAGAATTTTATTGTAGGCCAGTGAATCAGAAACTATTGATTAGACTAAGGTGATTGCGATTGATCGGAGAAATTAGCATAGAGAGGTGAGTTATGAAATATATCAGTACATGATAATCCATCATAAATTATTTATTGCATTTATTATTGAATTAAATTGTCTTACATTGCTTATTAATTATTATTGAAAATTATTGTTATTATTATTGACCATTGAATCATTATTATTAATGATAATTAAATTATTATTTGCTCTATTAAACCATTTTAATTATTGATTATCGAAAGATCATTTGGGTCTATATATTTTTATTGTTCCTACCGAGCCATTGACCGAACATTAGACCATGATTGTGATAGAACACCTATACTAGTGGGGATAAACGATTAGGCACCAATGACTCAGCTGATAGAGTCTAATTTATTAGTGTCCTACCTAGAGAGGACTATGTACTCTAGGCTTATGCTTAGCTAAGCATACGTAAATTGATAAAGGGAGAAGTTCTTACCTTTATTGATTGATATTCTTCTATCTATTTTGGTATCATTTCTTCTAAGCACATATATGTTATTGTTTTGACCCATTATGTTGCTATATGATATATTCTTCACGCAGCCCCCAAGTAATGGTATATTTCATAATTTACTGAGTTAAAAGCTCACCCCTTTTCATTATTTTTTTAGGTACTAGAGTAGAGGAGACTAGGAATAGAGAAGACTATGCTTCTTGCTTTTCTTTCCTCCATAAGAAGCTATCTTTAATGTAAATATTTTTGTTGTTTTATCTTGTGTTTAAGTTTACTATTCAAAACACTCCACAGTATATGAATGGATCTAGTCAGTGTGGGCTTCCTGTTTAATTAAGGTTTGATGTAATTGTTTCATAAATGAATAATTGATTAATATCTTATGGATTACATAGTTGGTATTAAGAATGATTTTGCATTAATCCATGGTAATTTATTGATATGATTGGATTCTATAGGTATATGGTGTCTTACACTTACCCTTACTCTAAGACCATTGCACCATCGGATTCGGGGTGTGACAAAGGTGGTATCAAAGCATAGATTTGAAACTATAAACATATTGTAACTTAGGTATATGCATAGCTAGGAAAAAAAAACTACAAAGTATAGGATTCTATCACGTCATTGTTATGTTTTCTTTTAATATAGATCTACGTATATCGTTAAGTTATAAATCTAAATTATCTTATTACTTTTATCAGCTTATAGATATTCCTCCATGGCATGGCGAGGTCATGGATAAGGTTGTCCTATAAGGGTTGTTCCACCTAAAGAAGGTTCTATTAGTTGAGCAGGGGATAATGCAATTTCTCCCTCTATACCTCCAATTGATGTGGCTGCAGTAGTGCAGAGATTAGACCAACTCTAAAGAAATTATGAGATGTTAGTTGAGTTGGTTACTTAGCAGAGACAATAGCCCGTCCCTTCTATTCTTATTGCCCAAATAGCTCTAATTGCTCCTCTTTCTTTAGTGGCTCCACCTCAGTTGCAAGAAGCACAACTGGTAGAGGAAATCAATTATGAAAAGTTTCTAAATATAAAGCCTCTAGAGTACAAAGGTGATGTGGACCGTATGGACTTCTTGGAAGAAATGGAAGATAAGCCACAAATCTTGAGGATTTCGGATAGAATAGTGGAATTTACTAGGTACTTTATGAAGGGAGATGCCAAAGAATAGTTCAATAAGAGCATAGCTAGGATGCTTAGAAATAATGAAGAAATTATTTGGGAATAATTTTAAAAAAGTAGTGGAACAATTCTTACCAAAAAAAATGTGAGAAAGGCCAAAGCTGTAAAATTCAAAAGGCTAGTATAGACTCCATATATGACTATTTCAAATTATGCTAAAAAGTTTAGCTATTTAAGTAAATATGCTCCATCTTTTGTACTTCATGAAGTGGCTAGAATTCAACATTTTCGAAAGGGATTGATTGCCTCTCTATTTAAAGTTCTAGCTGCTCATGAATTTGATTCTTATTCTAAGATCGTCGATAAAATGAGAGTAATTGGGAACATAGAAATAAAGGTAAAGGCAATTCGAGAACAAAAGATGAAAGTTAGAATTTGAAGTTTCACCAAGTAAGGTAGGGATGATAATGAGGAGTATGGATATATCTCTACTATCATCAGGTAATTTCAAAAGTCAACAAGGGAGATCTCAAGCCAAATAGAATCCTACTAGATTAGCTCGTCATATGAGTTACGGCGCAGCTAATTCCACTCCATCCAAGGCTTCCATCCCTTTATGCCTTACATGTCAGAAGAAACATAAGGGTCAATGCTATGTAAAGATAAGTGCTTGTTTTGGTTGTGACCAACCAGGGCATTTTATGAAAGATTATCCACGAGGAGTTGCAATTAGACCTTAGACTTCTCAGCCTACAGTCCAAATGGAGAGGGTCAGTAATAATGGGATACCAGTAGGTAGAGGAAGTGGTTTCAGAGGTACCGAGACTAGCAAAGATACAACAGAAACTCATTGTCAAACTTATGGGCAAACTCCTATAGGTAGGGGCAGAGGAAAGGTATTTTCTTTGACTCAGCCTAAAACATAAACCTCTAAAATTATGATCAAACTATGGGTGTACGAGTACTATTTGATTTTGAAGATACTCATTCTTTTGTATATTCACATTTTGTAAAGAAATTGTCTTTGGCATGCAAATTATTAGAAAATCCATTGATTATGTCTACACATTTAGAAGTGGAGATAGAAGCTCATAATATTTTTCCTTCTTATATAGTGGAAATTGATAATAGAGAACTAGAAGTAGATTTGATAAAATTGCCATAGTTAGAGTTTGATGTGATCTTAGGCATAATTGGTTGTTTAAGAATTTTATCAATTGTCATGATAAGAAGATAGTGTTTAGACTTGCTTTAAGGAAAAAATTTAAGTATCAAGGAGAAAGAAATGACACACTATATAATCCGATATCTGTCATTAGAGCGGAAAGATTGTTAAGAAAAGGATGCCGAGGGTATTTGACCTATATTAAGGATACTGAGTTTGAAGTTAAAGGGATAAAGACATTCCAATTGTTAATGAATTTTTAGATGTACTTCCTTAAGAATTATTGGGTTTGCTCAAAAGAGAGATCGAATTCAATATTGAAGTGTTATTGAGGACTAATCTAATCTCAACACCTCCTTATCGTATGGCCCTAGCTAAATTGAAAGAGTTGAAGATGCTGTTATAAGATTTCATTGATAAAGGGTTCATTCATCTTAACAGTTCACCTTAGGATGCACCATTATTGTTTATAAAGAAGAATGATGGTTCTTTACAACTATGCATTGATTACAGGCAACTCAACAAGATCACTATTCAAAATGAGTATCCATTGCCTCTGATAGATGACTTATTTGATCAGCTGCAAAGGGCAAGCCATTTCTCAAAGATAGATTTAAGATCTGGATATCACTAATTAAGAATTTAAAAGTAGGATGTGTCTAGAATAGCATTTTGGACAAGATACAAACATTATGAATTCTTAGTGCTACCTTTTGGGTTGATAAATGTGCTAGCTGCTTTTATGGATTTAATGAATCAAGTTTTCAAGCCTTTCTTACACAAGTTTATCATTATGTTTATTGATGACATCTTGATATATTCAAAGAGTCGAGAAGAGCATGAAGAACACCTCCATATAGTATTGCAAATATTGAGAGAGCATTGATTGTATGCCAAGCTCTCTAAGTGTAAATTTTGGCTTGACAGTGTATGTTTCTTAGGGCATGTAATAAGTAAGGAAGGACTTCAAGTGGATCCAAAGAAAGTGGAAGCGATCCTCAATTGGCCTAGACCCACTAATGTAATAGAAGTTAGAAGTTTCTTGGGTTTAGCAGGTTATCATCGGAGAGTTGTTAAAGATTTCTCCAAAATAGCAGCTAATTTGACCAAGCTTATTCCGAAGTAAGTAAAGTATTAGTGGTCAAATGCTGGTGAAGAGAGTTTTTAGAAACTCAAGACTTATCTCACTATTGCACCAGTGTTAGCATTACCATCGGAAGAAGGAGGATATGTAGTTTATTATGATACATCATGAGTGGGACTTGGTTGTGTTTTAATGCAACATGGAAAAGTAATAGCTTATACTTCTAGACAATTAAGAAAGCATGAAGTAAATTACCCAACCCATGATTTGGAACAGCAATAGTATTTGCTTTGAAGATATGGAAAACTATCTCTGTGGAGAGAAATGTGAGATTTATACTTACCATAAAAGTCTAAAGTATGTCTTCCAGCAGAAAGATCTTAACCTTTGGCAAAGAAGATGGATGGAACTGCTTAAAGATTATGATTATGAGATCTTATATCATCATGGAAAAGCAAATGTAATGGCAGATGCTTTAAGCCTAAAGTCATTAGGAAGCTTAGCTCGTATCCATATACACAGGAGATCATTAGTAAAAGAAGTGCAATGCTTATATGATCTAGGTGTTCGGTTTGAAGTGTCAGACTCTAAAGTACTTTTAGCTCACTTACAAGTCAAACCATTTTTTATTGATTAGATTAAAGATGCTCAGGACAAAGATCCTTAAATGGTAAAATTGAAGAATGATATGGAAGCAGAGAAAGCTCTTGGATTTACTATTGTAGATGGAGTATTGAGATGTGGCACTAGTTTGTGTGTTCCTACGGTTTATGACTTACTAGAACAAATCATGAAAGAGGCCCATTATGCAATCTATAATGTACATCCGATTGTGACTAAAATGTATCATGATGTGAAAAATTCTTATTAGTGAAACAAAATGAAGAAGGACATAGCAGAATTCATAGTGAAGTGCTTAACTTATCAACAAGTTAAGTTTGAACATCAGAAACCATATAAGTTACTTCAATAATTGCCGTTACCATAATGGAAATGGGAAAGGATCACTATAGACTTTGTGGTTGGTTTACTAAGGACTTCGAGTGGGTATGACTCCATATGGGTAATTATAGGTTGATTGATCAAGTTAGCTCACTTTTTACTTATCAAGACCACTTATTCAGCTTCACAGTATGCTTAACTTACATTGATGATATAGAATAGCTTTACAGAGTTCCACTCTCTATTATTTCCAATAGAATGACTCAATTCACACTAAGACTCTAGCAAAAGTTACAAGAGCTATTAGGCACTCAATTGGATTTTAGTATAGCTTTCCACCCTCAGACAGATGGCCAATCTAAGAGAACCGTCCAAACTCTAGAAGATACACTAAGAATGTATATTCTAGACTTTGGAGGAAACTAGGATAAGCGTTTGCCTTTTATTAAGTTTGCTTACAACAATAGTTATCACAGTATAATCAAAATGGCTCCTTATGAAGCAGTGTATAAGAGAAAATGCAAATCTCTTATATGTTAGGATGAAGTTGGTGAAAAGTTCATAGAAGGACCCGAATCAATTCAATACACTTCAAAAACAAATACCTCTCATAAAAGAAAGATTGAAGACAACATTCAGTTGTCAAAAGAGTTACATTGATCCTAAGAGAAATGATCTATAGTTTGCTATTAGTGATCATGTATTCTTAAAGATTTCATCGATGAAGGGTGTCATGACATTTAGTAAGCAAGGCAAATTTATCTTACAAAGATTTTTCGATGGCTATTGTTAATAGATTGGCTAGAAAACTTTGTAATAAGGAAATCCCAATGGTAAAAGTGTTATAGCGAAATCAAATTATGGAAGAGTGTAATTGAGAGAGTGAGCAGAGTATGCGAGATAAATATTCCTTTCTATTCCCAACTGTTTGAATTAATATATTTTAAAAGTATTGAAATATTGTCAACTTAATAAAATGAATGTGATGATTCTTATTGTTTGACTGCTTTTGTTTAAAATTTGAGGATGAATTTTTTTAAGAGGGAAAGATTGTAATATCTTAAACTTATAATATTTATTGAAATTCTAGGGTATTTAATTATTGAAATTGATAAATAGTAATATTCAATAAAATTTTCTAAGAAAAATTTTATTGAATATTACTATTTTAAAAAAATTATTATTTTTGTTAATAAGAGTTTTAAAGTAAATCAATTATTGTTATTTATTTTAAAATTAGTTATTTGTAAGAATTAAAAAGATATTTTTAATTGGTTAATTAAATTCATTATTTATTTTAATTGTTTTAATGAAAGAATTTAAAAGTGACATTTTATGTATTAATTAGAAATTATTATTGTTCATTAAAAATTTTATTTAATTATTATTATTATCATAATCATCATTATTACTATTATTATTAAGTGAGCCAGTCACTTTACCTTCATATATATGATTGAGGTGGTTGGTCAATCGGCCAACCACTCTTAATTATTATTATTAAAAAAAAGAGGAAAGAATAATTTTTTTTTTTTATATTGCAGCAGATTAGTCTAAAAGGACCAATCAATGTGTCTACCAGGAAAGAGAGAGAGAGAGAGAGAGAGAAACTTTAACCAGCCAAACCACTACCTTCCAGTGATCATAATTGCTAGACCAATAGAAAGAGCATTTGACGATCTTTCCAACATTACCTGAATCGCTGCCATCTGCTGCCTATAGTAGCAGTAGCACCCCATGAAGGTACCGTCAGCTAGCAACTTCTAAGCTAAATTTCAACCACTTTTTGAATTTCATTTTGATGATTTTAGTACGGTTGGACTCCTCATCTTCCTAGTTTTCATTTGGTTTATCATTTGTTAATTTTGGATAAACTTAAATTTTGACCGAAATCCGGCAATACTGAAATTACTGACAAGGTTTTTTTATTAAATTCGACAAGTGACGGAGAGTAGATTGCATTTCTATAATCTTCACTTTGAAAATGAATACATTGATACCTTTTTTTATCAAAAATCGACGCAGACAATCATTTTCTGATGATTTTTCGGTGACTTTTCCAACAAACCTCTGGAAAGAGGTTATCAACTTTCCAAATTCATCTCCAATGATTATTTTGACTATATAATGTGATAGTCTTATTTGATTAAGAAATAATTTAGATTATTAATGATTTTAATGTAAGATTTATTGAGTTAATTAATACAAATCTATAGAAATCCTAAAGATCTGAAAATACAATTGATAATTAAATTGAGAATTTTACTGTAGGCTAGTGAATCAGAAACTATTGATCATATTCAGGTGATTGAAATTGATTGGAGAACTTAGCATAGAGAGGTGAGTTGTGGTATATATTAGTACATGGTAACCTATCATAAATTATTTATTGCATTTCTTATTAAATTAAATTGTCTTATATTGCTTTTTGATTATTATTGAAAATTATTGTTATTGTTATTGACAATTGAATCCTTATTGTTAATGATCATTAAATTATTATTTGCTCTATTAAACCATTTTGATTATTCATCATCAAAGACCACTTGAGTCTATATAATATTGTTATTGTTCCTACCAAGCCATTGACCGAACTCTAAACTATGATTGCGACAGAATGTCTATACTAATGGGGGATAAACCATTAGGCCATATGCACTGGTGACTCAACTAATAGAGGCTAATTTATCAGTGTCCTACCTAGAAAGAACTATGTACTTTAGGCGTAGCTTGGCAAAGCATACGTAAATTGATTAAGGAAGAAGTTACTACCCTTATTGGTTGATATTGATTGTTGTTGATTAGTATTAATTGATTGATATTGTTATGTCTATTTTGGTGCCATTTCTTATAGGCACATATATGTTATTGTTCTGATCCATTATGTTGTTATATGATATATTTTTCACACAGCCCCCAGGTAATGGTATATTTCAAAATTCAATTAGTTGAAAGCTTATCTCTCTTCATTATTTTTCTCAGGTACTATATTAGAGGAGACTAGGAATATAAAAGACTAAGTTTCTTACTTTTCCTTCCTCCATAAGAAGCTATCTTTGATGTAAATATTTTTATTGATTTATTGTGTATTTAAGTTTACTATTCAAGACATTCCATAGTATATGAATGGATCTAGTGGGTGTGGGCTTTCTATTTAATTAAGGTTTGATGTATTTGTTTCATAAATGAATAATTGATCAATATGTGATAGATTACATAGTTGGTATTAATAATGATTTTGTATGATCTAGGGTAATTTTTCGATATTATTAGGTTTTATGAGTGTATGGTAGTCTTATACTTACCCTTACTCTAGAACCATCACACCATCAGATTTGGGATGTGACATTTTTACTGATGAACTTATTCTTAACATATGAATTCGGTTTTTAATTTATGAATTTTTAGACTATAAATTATGAATCTCAAATGTACATATAATGAACTTATAATTTAATAGTAATCAATCTTTAATTTATGAACCTATAGTTTTTTAATTTATGAATTTCTTGTTTTGATTCATCATATATATATATATATATATATATATATATATATATATTCATATGTCAAGAACATGTTTATCCATAAAATTAATCTCAAAGAAGCTCCTAATGAGATTTCTTCTCTATGGTGCATGCAATGTATAAATTTATATGATAATAATAATTACATGTTCATCATTTCAAATAATAATAATAATAATTTAATTTTCATTCAATCTCTTTATTAGATTCTTTTAATTTTTTCATATAAAAAAAAAATCGACTCAAGGTAATGGAGAATTATTAATTCACATTAATATCATATAAAATTTGGATTAAATGAACCTAATTAGAGAAAATATTTTTTAATTATTTAATTATAAATACTAAATACAGATATAAAAAGTATAACAATTTAATTATCACATTTATAGAAAGCTAGAAAATAAAAATGAGGAAAGATTTTTAGTACATGCAAAGATAGGATGAATCTCTAATTACAAGTGGTGAATATGCATGGAAATAAGTGCAGATGCGTAATATATGAGAAGTTCTTTAAGTAAGATGCTCTACGCCCATTATACATCATGAATTTAGGTTCACGATATAACAATCTAATAAAAAATTAATTAGATCACGCTTGATTGATTAAGAATATAAAATTATAATACAAATAATTTATGAATTATTTATTTATACACATGCAAGATTGAAGTAACATAATTAATTCAAATTTGTGATCTTGTCTTGTATCTAGTATTCAATTTCACTTATTATTATTATTATTATTATTATTATTATTATTATTATTATTAAATAAAAGAAAATAAATAAGGATAAAGGAAAATAAATTAAAAGTGGTTGATTTGTAACCTGGAATCATTTTTTTTATTTTTCTGTGGCCGGAAAACTCAATTCCTTAGGAGTGCTTTTGTTTCCAATATTAAGACCGGACATTATTGAATAAATTTAATGTATTTATATATATGAATAAAAATAGATAAAAGTTATTTTTTATCCAGTCTTATTATTAATTTTTTAATCCTCTTATTTCATAAAAAATTCACTTATCCGGTTCTTTAGACATCTTCAACTAAACTCTGTAACGCCATTTTAGTGTGAAAAACACCAAAATGACAGGTAACCAAACTCTAAAAATTACAAATTCGGTGCAATGATATATGGCGCCATATTTTTTTGTTTTATTTCTTTTTTATAAAGTTAATAATAATAGTTATATCTATTTAAAATATAACAATAATTTGAGATGTAGAATATGTTTTAAATAAAATAACAGTAATATATATATATATATATATATATATATATATATATATATATATATATATATTAAATTTTTTATTTTAAATTTAATATATGTTATAATTTAAATTAAAATTTGTCTATATTTTTTTTAGATTTGAGTATTTTTATGTATTTTAATAATAAAATGTTAAATATATAACACAAAAATTGATTAAATAATTTCTTAAATAACATATTCAAACATTAAAATTTTATAATACTTAAATTAAAAAAACATCATATAGTTAAAAAATAAAAAAATATAAACAAAAGCAATAATTTAATACTCCAAGAGATCATTTAAATGTAATGGTTCTTATATATTAAATGTAATATTTTTTGTGGTACTTAATGTATATAATGGTTTTTATATATTAAATGTGAATTTTTATGGTATTTTATATTACTTATAATGTCTAATTTTTTATATAATAAAAATGTAATTAAATATTATTCTTAATATTAATTATTATTTAAAAAATAAGTAGGAAACCAATTTAAAGAATATTCTCAAGAAAAAAAATAAGTAGAACATTCTGATTTAAAAAATAAGTAGAAGAAAAATAAAAGAAAAAAAAGAAAATATTTTAAAGAATATTTTCTTTGGTGTAATATTTAGTATGATGGGTTAAAAATGAAATAGCAGTACTGGGTATTAAGGCTACATCATTTTAATGTGAAAAATATACCAAATATAGATTTTTTCCTATCAACTAGCAATTGATTTAAATTTAAGTTATGTTGCCCTGTAAAAATTATTATTAATAAAAACATACTCTCAACTTAATTTTCATGCAACTGCGATCATAAGAAATGAATAAATAAAATAAATAATTATTAAAATATTATAAATAATATTTGTAAAAATATTATATTCATGTTTAAAAAATATATAATTATATTATAAAATAGTTTTAATTTTTAACTATTAATTTTATTATTTCTATGATTTATATTAAAAAAAACTAAAATATTTCATAATATATCAAAAATAAATTATACGTGTAATTATCATTTAACATTTTAATAATAAATAGTAAAATTTTATCAAATAATCATATTTTTCAGTTATCAACTATTAATTATTTACGATAGATTTAAGCTATCAAATATCAACAACATTTAAACTAAATAGACTCTAAATTAAAATTTTATTTTCCGCATTAGTAATTATTAAAGTATCTAACAACCAATTATTACTTTTTTATTTTGCCAAATGAGCTGAATTAGCTATTAAAAATTGAAAAACAATGAGCTAACTATTGCACTCAATAAGCTAAATCAACCCCTATTAATACAAATTAAAGTAATAAACTAATCCAACCAATGTATATTAAGGATATATCTGATAGACCATAATAAAATATAATATGATGTAATTAAATATATTTCTTTTTTTTTAAATAAATTTAAATTTTATTAATAATCAATGGCTGAATACAAATTTTTATAAAAAATGAATTGACATAGAATCAATTACTCTAATAAGAGGAAATTGATTTGAAAATTGCAAATGTTTAATAGAATATCCAACTGTCATATAGTTAATTTTGAAAAACTGAGACTGCAATAGTGAAATAATATGACAAACCATTATCCTCTTTGCGAACATATGAAATGTAACAATGTATAAACATATCACTGGACTTAACAAAAAAAAAACTTCTAACAAGGGAAGACATAACAAAACTTTTAATATGGGAAGACATAACAAAACTTTTAATATGGGAAGACAAAATAACATAAAATAAAGTACAATCTAATGCAAAATAATAAAAAAAAAGTATCAACCTAACAATAGTAAGTACAAATTCACCCACAAAGCATATGGTAAAAATAGAGATGAGGAGGTAAAGGCTGAAGCAAAGAAACAGAGAACAAGATCAAATAGAAGGAGTTTTGTGATGGTAGAGAATGAATAAGTGGAGTCAATGATGGATATGACAATAACAGTAGGGATAGTATTATTCATATCAAATTTAATAAAAAATATTGCAACCACTGCCGATAAAAAAATAAAATCGATGGTAGTTTAAAAAATAAAACTTAAGAGAAACAATCAAATATACTTCTAGTGTAATATTTATACTTATTACGATTTGCCAGATATAGTGTATAATATTTTGGCAAAACATTTAAGATACAATCTATCCTCCCATAAAGGAAACTAGCTGAAAATTCACCAAATCTGTTTCCCCCTTACACTTTATGTTATTATGTTAAGCTTCCAAGCATCAAGACAAGCTCTTGAAACATCCTGTGTCTATATCAAATTATTACTTTTTCTATTTTGCTTGTCCATAACGAAAATCACTAACATTGGCTCTTCTAGCTGAAGAAAAAGAAAAAAAAAATATTAATATTTATTTTACATATTATTACATATAATTATGAAAAAATATATAATAATATAAAAAATAAAAAATTAATAAAGCATAAAATAAAAAGAGAAAGAAAAGTATATATTAATTGAAAGCCAGGTGGCTGTCAAAGCGCTGGGAGTGTTGACTGATTCGGTGGAAACTAAGTTGGTCGTTAAGACCTTTGATTCATTTAGGTACACAACAGAAAAAATTTCTAGCTTCCGAAATTACCATTTTGTCACTGCAATCTTCTTGACTAAGAAAATAATAATAATAATAATAATAATAATAAAAAAGAGATAATCCTAAATTCTTTTTATAGATACTTTAGGATTTTTATCCAATGTACAATCTTACGTGCACTTGAGTCAAAATCATTAGATCTTAATCCCCTATCCAATCTAACGGTTGATGTTGTTCAATATAACCAAAAAAAAAAAAAAAATCTATAAACACAAATAATTTCTTAATATTTGTTTTTTTTTATAGGCTTAATATTGCTTTTTAAATCTAAATTTGGAAGTATATTGTTACATAATATTTAATTTTCCCACGTAATTTCCAACTAATTAAAAAAATAAAAAAATATTATCATGATTTATCACTTGGATTTGGAGACGTTGATGCTTATTACTCGTCTTCAAGTCTAAAGACTGATAGCGAAAAAGCACACAAACAAAGAACAGAGACGAGGAATCTTCACGCAGCTGAAAAACGAGACACAGAAACCAAGTTATACCCATTAATCCATATGCCACGATAAATCTCATACGCCAAGACTTTCTTGAAGTCAACAAGAAACGGCATAAAAAAAAAAAAAAAAACCCCATATCTTTAGATTTTTGTTTCTAAAACACCTAACAATCTTGAAATGCTTGATTGTTCTTCAAAAAATCGGTTTTTTCTTTTCTTAGCTTAATCGATTGATCCTTAATAGCAAAACCCTTTTTTTTTTTTTTTACAGTTTTTAAACTTGTTTTGGGCCATATGGAGCTTAGAAGACCAGGTTTTAGTGCAGGTTTAGGGTTTTTGTTTGTGTGTTTGATGGTATGTGGTTGTGTGTCGAGATTTGTGGTGGAGAAGAATAGCTTGAGGGTGACATCGCCGGAAAAAATTAAGGGGACTTATGATAGCGCAATTGGGAATTTTGGGATACCGCAATATGGGGGTAGCATGGCTGGGGCCGTGGCGTATCCGAAAAATAATAGGAAGGGTTGCAAGGAGTTTGATGATTTTGGGATTTCGTTCAAGTCTAAGCCTGGAGCTTTGCCAACTTTCGTCTTGGTCGATCGTGGAGGTACCCTTTTGTTTTGTTGGTTTATTTGATTGTTTTTTGTACATTTTAATCTTGATTTGGTATAAATATGAGGTATCCTTTTGGATTTTCTAGCCAATTCGATGGTTTGTATGAGTTTCTCTCTCTTTCTCTCTCTCTCTCTCTTTTGTGAAAATGGTTTGGTTTTGGTTGATTGCTAGTCTCCTTATGAAAAGTTCCTTTGAAGTGATACTCTGCTGTGTTAGTTATTTGTCTAATTTGATACCGTTCTGATGTTTTGAGCTCTTCCTCCCCCCACCCACACCCCCCCCGGGCGGTTGATTAGTGGAGTATCTCTCTGTTTATTTCTACTCTTTTCAATGTTTTCTTGGGGAGAAATTTGAAGTGTATGTTATTGTTGTTCTCTCTCTCTCTCTCTGGAAAGTCGGGTATTTGTTGTTTTGATTAATATGATTGTATGTCTATGGTATAATTGGTTTGTTTTTGGCTGATAGAGTTTGCTGATAGAGGACGCACCCTTAAGCTAAATTGGATTAATTTCCCATGCTTTACCTTTTCTAAAGCCTTTTTTTTTAAGCAATTGCTAATGTATCATTCTTATGATTTTGTTTATATGGTTTGTCACTTTGTTTTGTTTGATTATGGAGGTATCTTATGCTAATTAGGATTAAATTTCATGTTTTTTATATCATTTTTCATTTGCAAGAATGCTATTTTTATGATTTTGATTAACCTTCTTTCTTTATTTATTTTTAATGGAATATGCAGATAACCCTTTTCATAATCTAATCAAGCTTCTTATTATTGTGTTTTTCTATCTTCTTATTGTTGTGCTTTTCTTTGGGAATGTGATTGGTTGTAACGACTGACTGATGATTGACAAGCTGTCCATCATTTAATTTTGTATAAAGTGCTTGGTATTCTTCTCATTTTGGTCATGAGGCACTACGAGGGCTAATATGTTTAGGAGGAGTTATCCTTCCCTCTTTTTTTTTTTTTTTAATTTTTTTTTAATAAAATTCGACTGTGTTTCATTGTTTTGACCCTTTCCTTTTTCTTAAAGTGTGTTTCTATGTTTTGGCCCTTTTTGGTGATCAGGAGGCACTGTTATTGACATATTTCTATTTTCATCTACATGATACATGTTATGGGTTCACTTTTTAATTTTTTGGCATTGAGAGATACCCTTTGTGGATTGTTGTTTTATTTGCTCTTCTGTCATTGTTTTTGCCTTTTTGGTGATGTTTTCAAGTTGCAAATGGTTTATTTGGTGAATGTAGGAGGTGGGGTGGACTGTGGACTCTGAAGTTTTAGAATTGTTCTTTAGATTGATGGAGGATTGCTTCTCTGCTAATTTATTAATTATTTGTCAATATCATGAGGTTTTTTCCCCTTTCTCTTTTTGTTGAAAATTTGACTAATTTATTAAGTTCTTTTTTATTTTGCTGAGATTTTTTTTTTGATAGACTGTGGGTTCTCATCTTTTGGCTTTAGCGTTCAAGATTGAATTTCTTTATCGTTGGTCAAGTTCCTGCTTTCTTTTAGTTTTGATCTACTGGCACCTTAGTTTTTACGAAAAGGGTTTTGGTTTTTAGATTTATTATGGAGTTCATTCTTTTGAAATTTAGTGCAGTTAATTGCATTTCTTGGTAGAGGATTTATTATGATGATTGCTTATTTAGTTATACCCTTTTGATGATTTACTAAAATCTTAAGGTTTTGCCTTCGTATTTTTCTTATGGTTATTTAGCTTGTGTTAAAATATTTTATTTAAGGTGCCAAATTTTAGTAGTTTTAATTTGGTTGGTTAAGCACTACCTGTAATCTCAAAAAAAAGAAAAAGAAAAAAGAAAAAGGAAAAAATGAGTTTTGTAATCTACTACTTTTGAGGCCTGACAGTTCGGTCTCTGGTTTGTAGTAAAAGCCTATGAGGGAGGAATGTCTGGTTAATTTGTTTTAGTGGACTGTTAGTTCTGATCAATTGTAACTAGTTGTGGGCTAGTGCTTTGCTCAGATTTTGCTCATATTTTTATTTAACTTATATTTTCTTAAAATATTTAATGTATGCAAATTATTATTATTATTTTATTAAATTTAAATGTTAACTTATGATAATTTTGAATATCAATATAAATAAAATATATGGGCGAACTAAAAGAATGATAAAAAGATATTAAATATATTAGTCCGTATAAATTTTAAGATGTTTAGTTTATGAGAACAAGGTAACTGATTCTGCATATATCTGTCTTGCACTTTACACTGATTTGAACCGAAAGCTGGACTGAGTTTTTTTTTTTTTTTTTGTGTGATTTTGGAGTTCATTACTTTTTGCGTAATGAAGTTTACTCTGAGTTTTGAAAGCAGTTATTGTGGTAGTTTACTAATCATTGATTTTTGGTGCTGTTTAGACTGTTTCTTTGCTGTGAAGGTCTGGAATGCCCAGAAGGCAGGAGCTTCTGCAGTACTTGTTGCAGATGACATTGAGGAACGATTAATAACCATGGACTCTCCTGAAGCGGATGGATCATCTGCAAAATATATTGAGAACATTACAATCCCATCTGCACTTATTGAGAAAAGCTTTGGTGAAATATTAAAGAAAGCAATAAGCAGTGGTGATATGGTAAACGTGAATCTTGACTGGAGAGAAGCTGTTCCACACCCTGATGATCGGGTGGAGTATGAGCTATGGACCAACAGCAATGATGAATGTGGGGTTAAATGTGACATGCTGATGGAATTCGTGAAGGATTTTAGGGGACCAGCACAGATACTTGAGAAAGGTGGTTACACCCAGTTCACACCCCATTATATAACCTGGTACTGTCCTCAGGCATTCACCTTGAGCAGGCAGTGCAAGTCACAGTGCATAAACCATGGAAGATATTGTGCTCCTGATCCTGAACAGGATTTCAGCTCAGGTTATGAGGGGAAAGATGTTGTCCTTGAAAATCTAAGGCAGCTTTGTGTTTTTAGAGTTGCAAATGAGACGAAAAGACCTTGGGTGTGGTGGGATTATGTGACTGATTTCCAAATCAGATGTCCTATGAAGGAGAAAAAATACAACAAAGACTGTGCTGATGGTGTTATCAAAACCCTTGGTAAATAATTCATCATTGTATCTCGTAATTATAAGGATTACCTAATAGCGGGAAAACAAGAATAGTGGTTATGTTAAATGATTTTTTTGTGACATCTGCATAGGGCTTGATGCTAAAAAGATAGAGAAATGTATGGGAGACCCATATGCTGATAGAGACAACCCTGTTTTGAAAGAAGAGCAAGGTGCCCAGGTAATTGTGTCTTGTTTGTATCCTATAGCATTACTACTTTTAGTACATTTATTGTCTTGAATCTGTCTGAGCACTTATTGCCACTCAACGACGATTGAAATTTCAAAATTAGTTCAGCCATGTGTAGCTGCTTGACAAAGACCTTCATGCAGGTTGGGAAAGGATCAAGGGGTGATGTAACCATATTGCCTACCCTTGTTGTCAACAATCGGCAATATCGAGGTCTGCCACTGTGTCCTTTTTGTTCTTGGATGAAAACCCGTCCCTGTTTTTTTTTTTTTTTTTTCCTTCTCTTTTTAATGTTTCATTTAATTTCATTGACTGTATCTTTGTGCTTGCAGGAAAGTTGGAGAAAGGTGCTGTTCTGAGAGCCATATGTGCTGGTTTTGAGGAAACAACTGAGCCAGGTGTTTGCTTGAGTGGTGGTAAGTTTCTTCTGTTATTTGGTGGAAATAAATTGGTGACACTGGGACATCATTTTGATGCAATTACAAAAGAATCAAAGTTAGCTGTGAAGTATACAAATAGTAACAGTTAATTTTTTTGAGAGTGTTAACTAAATATAAATTTGCATAGCTGAGGTGAGGGCCATATGTAGATCAGCCCTCTAGGTCACCACTTTTCTGCAGCTAATGTTGGCTAGTGGCAGCATTGTGCAAGTTGTTATTCTTAACTTAAGTTTTTGATTTGGGTCTTTTTGTGGCAGATGTTGAGACTAATGAGTGCCTGGACAATAATGGGGGATGTTGGGAAGACAAAACAGCTCACATTACGGCTTGCAAGGTGTGAATAAAAGTTTTCTGCTAGGCAGCTGTTCTGTGCGCGTGCATGTATGTGGTTTCTGATGTCCGTGTTTGTCTGAATTTTTAATTGACAGTGGGTCTTTATATACTCAGGATACATTTCGTGGGAGGGTATGTGAATGCCCCCTGGTTGATGGTGTTCAGTTCAAAGGAGATGGTTACAGCCACTGTGAAGGTGATTTTGATGCTGCTTCTTTTTGTTAGCACAATTTTATGACAAGTGATTAGTAAGGATTTTTCCATTTAGTTTGGGCAAACTTAGATTTTCTGCTGTAACTATTCTGAATGGTTTTCTGAAACATCTGTAGTGGACAAGTGTAGATTTTAATTTTACTGGAAAAAAGACTTGGAATGATTGTTCTGTTTGTGTTCAGTAATATTGCAAGATAGTTCTCAAAATGGAGGAAAGGAAAAGAAATGCGATGCTTTGTTATGTGAGGCTGTGAGCTATAATTAATGATACTACATATATGCATGGAGTTTTTCGGTGGTTAATAGGTGGGGGGCAGGGCTGTTTAAATCCAAGTTAAGCATGAATATTGAATAGATTGCTGTTAGCCTTCATGCCGAACAAAGTTTAGTACTTTTAGTGCGTGCAAGTTCGAAATAGATAGATGCTGGTTGAGAGAGAGAGATGTGCAAGACAAAGAAATTAAATTTAATAGAGGGTCACTATAATTGCACTTCTCCTCATCAGAAATCTTCAAATTTGTTCTGTATCTTTTTTGTTTTTTGATTTTTGTTCACCAATTGTCAAAGAACATTATATTATTAAAACACATTTGTTTTGTTATTTTGTCTTAAAAATGAAAAACAAGTTGCCACAATAAGGGAAAACCACAAAATATGTTTTTTTTTTTTTTTTTTTACTTCTTTCATCAATCCATTTCCAAGATACAATGTTTTAGTGTTGGATGATGACCATCAAAAACCAAAAATAGAATTGGCGGCAAATGGATGCTTCACCACTAACAAGTTGCTCTTTTTTTTTTTTTTTTGGGTACAATTTTGCTTGAAGATTTGTAAAAGAACTCTGATATCAGTGAGGAAATTTGGTTGATTTCTTACTTTAACTTGTATATGTGCATGTGACTTTAGCATTCTTGTATAGAGCTGTTATCACAGCTCTTTGGGAATGAAGGAGAACAAAAACCAGACTTGTTAATGATTCCTGTGTAATTGAAAAAATTATTTGACTACATGGACCTAATTAGGTACCAAAACCTGGACAATATCATGTTCAAACTAGAATTTGCACTTCAGTTCTGTTGTAATTGATTACAAGAATATGGACAATATCATGTTCTGGGCGAGGAAGGTTTTCTTGGCAGGGACAATGCTAGTGAATGTTTAGCTTGATAGGATTCTGCATAGAGGATAAATACTGGAGGCATTAATAGAGAGAGGTGTGGTACCTCCGCAAACTTAATGCTAGTAGAATATACTAGCCAACTAGCATTATGGGTGTGGATATACAAGTTGGTGCTTGCTAGCCCATGGTTTGGTGGATCCTGCCCATTGAACTTGTGAGAAATGTTAAAACGTTGCTTTTGAATTATTCTTCAGGATTGAGAGTCGGAAGTCATGGATAAGTGTTCACATGCTTTGTAATTTTGGTAGCTCATTTATTTTTTAAAAATTAAGACTAGAATATTTTTGCTTCCGAAAATCATATATTAATGTGATGTACTCTGAATCCACTAATTTGCAGTGAGTGGTCCCGGGAGGTGCAAGCTGAATAATGGAGGCTGTTGGCATGACTCCATAAATGGGCACGCCTTCTCTGCTTGTTTGGTTAGTGATCTGTCCAGTTCTCCAATTTTTAATTCTTCATGAATAAATTAAGGTTCAGATTCTAATTTTCCCTGCAAACAGGATGCTGATGGTGGTAAATGCCAATGCCCTCCTGGGTTTAAAGGTGATGGTGTGAAGAGTTGTGAAGGTAATAGATGCAAACATTGTGTTTTTTATGCTACTTCCTTTACGAAGATTCTGGAAGAATAATTTGATGTCCAGGAGTATGGTGTCTAGGTGTAAGCCTTGATGGAGCAGCAGGCCAAATTATGTTGTGATATTGCATAAATTTCTGATTTCGAAAATGCATGGAATATATACAGGACTGTTTGTTGTCTTATTCTTTAGAGCATGCATTCAGAGTTCTTGTCCCACTACTTTGGAATTTTTTTTTATTTTTTTATTTGGTATCTATTTCACTTCCCAATGGGGGACGCATTTCACCCTTGACTTATGGTAGTGTTTGGTTAGTAGTTATCCAGAGTTTGTTGGTCTAGCAAAGTGGTCCTTACTGGATCATACAGGATCCTGCATATCCTTACTCGGTCACACAGGGTCCTGCATACTTTTTGATAGTTGGCTCAAATTTACAATTCAGATTCACTTGAAATTTTGAAATCTTTAGTGGGCATTTATCTTGCCTCCCTCACATGCAATTCATTGCTTATATGCTAAAATCCTAATTTTGCTTGGACAATCAAGATGCTCCCTACTGCATTCACTTGTTTTACAATAATGTTTTGAATAATGAGCTTGTGTCTGGTCAAAATGATTTTGCTTGCATCTTGATTGCAGTTGAAGTCACAGTCAGAGAAACTTTCAGTTTGTCAATAATCCTGATTGATTGTTTGTTTCACTTTATTAATCATGCAGATATTGATGAATGCAAAGAGAAGAAAGCCTGTCAATGTCCCGAATGTAGCTGCAAAAATACATGGGGTAGCTATGATTGCACTTGTAGTGGGGATCTTCTGTATATCAGAGACCATGATACCTGCATAAGTGCGTTCAGAAATCATCCCTTGGACTAGTCTGTTTTGACATTGAATCTACCGTGTTTGTTTTATTTTACACCCTTTCTCCAATGGTAGCAGGTAAGAGAGGCACCGAAGTGAGGTCAGCATGGGCTGCTTTTTGGGTCATCTTGATAGGCTTGGGAATGGCTGCTGGTGGAGGATATCTTGTGTACAAATATAGATTGAGGGTAAGCTTGGTGCAGTTCTTTTGGTTGTTCATTTCTTTTAGTTATTTTGTGGCATTGTACTTATGCTCCCTTCAGCTATTCACATTTATTATATGTTAGCCTTTGGAATTATGGCAATACCATTTAACTTTACTCTTTCTGATTGCCATTATATTAATGAAATCATGAGGTCTTTTACGCTGTTGCTGTTGTATGTTCAGAAGCAGCGTAAGTGTAGGTTCCATAAGTCTCTGAATTGTGGTTAGTCATACGTGAAATTTCTGGAGCAAAATCTGGGTAGAACCTAAATTTCTGAATTCTCTGATTGTTGATACATCATACAATGTTAAGTATTAGCTTGCAACTAAGATGCAGCAAGGTCAAGGCCAAAGAGCAACTTCTTAATGCAACAATATTAGATGATGACATACTCTAGATTTCCCTTCCAAGACATGTTTATTTATTTATTTTTATGATCATTTATTAGTATTTTCATGAACCCATACGAAGCATGTTATGCCTTATTTCCTTAGCATTTCTTTCCAATTGTAACCCGGAAAATATTAGTTGTTTGTTAAGTTATAGTGGTAAACTTGTAATGAAGTTCTAGGGGTGGAAAAAAGGGAAAGCTTGTAACGAATGCAGTGTAAATAGTTATGTCTATTGTTGGAGTTGCATACGCTTGGCTGTAACTAACTGCTGCTCTTCCAAATAAAGTGGCTTGAACTGAAGCATCTTGGTTCGGCATTTCGGCTTTAATTGAAAAACCATTACCAGCCTGAATGTGCCGGATTAGATTGGGCCATTTTAATGATTCTGTACTACATTCTTTAGAAACAGGTTCTCATGAGAATTTTGATGTGTATGTGTTAACATTACAGGGTTGCAGTTGATACATATCTATTCTGTTGACATTTCTGTTTCTTTTGCAGTCGTACATGGATTCTGAAATCCGAGCTATCATGGCACAGTACATGCCTCTGGACAGTCAAGCAGAAGTTCCAAATCATGTCAACGACGAACGGGCATGAAGATGACAAACTCCAGTATTTTATCTTTCAAGGATTTAAGTAATGCAGGGATGATGTGGTTTGTGCCAGACCCTTCTTTATCAAGTTGAGATTTTGAACCTGAATTTTATATCTGTAACGTATATGGACAATAAAGAAGTGCAGGGTAGAAATTGTCCTTGTTTAGTGGAACCATAACATGCTTAACTTGCTTATCAGTTGAAGTAGGGATTGGATTTGCGGCAGATTGAAAGGGATTAAGCTGTAATGTCTTGGAATTTTCGTTCCCATCCCAAAAATCTAGCTGCGCAATTTATATGGTGATTCTGTAATTCATGTTGTCTAGACTGCTGGACTTTTTTTTTTTTTTTGGGCCATGATTATACCTTACATTTTGATATAGAGAGTCGACATATTTATTGTACTGAATTAAAGATTGTTTCGAAAGTATAGCTGTGCTGCTGTGCCCATTTAATATGCCTGTCATCGTTCTATCATCCTGTTGTTGATTAGCATAGGCAAATTTCTTGTTAATTGTCTTTATTTATTCACGCCTTAGTGGATGCACCTCATAATTGCCCAGAAATATGTGAAACGAAGCATGCAATCATATGCTCAGAAACCATAAAAATCAGTTTAACTATAAATGTCAGTTAAAAATAATCTTGAATTGAGCTTGAGCTTGTGCTTGATGCCACAGTCGGGGAAAAACTCAATTGAGGATCTGTATTTTGGTCTACAGCTCAATATGGGTCGCGGAACAACAGGATCAACCTTCCCCTCAAAATCTATTTTAGTCTAATTAAGAGCTTAATTGGTCATGTAATTACTAGTACCATTGACAGAAGTAGATCCCACAATATGAGATGTGAGACCTACTTGATTCTAAGATAGTAGTTGATGGTTTAGTGAGTTCAGTTATTGATGACTCCGAGTATGACTTAATTTTATCTTTTTGTAAGTTGTTGCTCAACAGTCACCCGAGTGTGATTATTTGTAATGCCACAAGCTAATGTAATTGCACATATTGCACAAGTAGCCCGTTCCCATACTAATCCTTGTATTTGGCAGGAGGTCCCTAGTCTACATGGTGGCCCCCTGTAGCTTCATGATATTCATTAATAAAGTCTAGTACATGATTTAAAAAAAATGATAATAATAAATTATTAAAATCAAAAAATCTTTTTTAAATAAATAAAAAATATTAAAATAAAAAACCTAAAGAAAAATGATCAACTAAATCTAGATAGAACATCTCTGAGTTTTACAAGCTCATCAACCCACTCCGCAGATAAAAAAAAAAAAATCATATTTCAATCTAATCTAATTAGTTATAGTTAGGGATAGCCACGGATTGAGTATGGGGCAGATTTTAGTATATTAATACCCTACTTGTTTTATAGCGGAACAGATAGATTTAAAGGTTGGGCAGCGTATAGCAAGTTGCGAATAGCCATTTATATTTCAATAATAAAAAAACCCATATTTATATAAAAATTATATTTTTATAAAAAAAATAGCATATTTGCACAAACATATGTATCAAATGTGTCATTATGTATATTACTTGAAATATATAATTATAATATATGCATACACACACATACACAATAGTTTTTTTTGTAATGTGTTTTATACGTTGATTTTCATTATAACTCATTACGATTTTTTTTTAAAATATGATTTGCAAATATAAATAATTTAAGTGAATATTGAATGATATTATTCTTTAAATTATGATACTTGTTACACAAGAAAATTTTTTTATAAACTACATTCTTAGTATAAGTTGCTTTTTTTTATTTTTTTTTATTTAGCTTTTCACTTTTAACCAATATTTTCACAGTATATGCTCAAACACCTCTTGGTAATGTAATATATAATTATCCATAGTAAATACATCTCTACCTTAAGTATTGCTTGTCTTTATACTTTATTAATAGTTATTACAAAATATAGATACACAAAGAACTGTTTTCATTTAAAATGAAAATGATATCTTTTATTTTTAGCTCATGACAGCGGTATCCTTGATAATAAGACTTGTTTTCTTTCATGTTATTTTACTATTATTTTTGCATGTGTAAGATTTCTATTAAATTTTTTGCACAAATCCTTATTCTACTGAGCAATATTATGAAACGATTAATTTTTAGTTCTAACTTGTGAGATGGCAAGTCATTTGATAACAAAGTATTTATAAACTATTCTTTGATGCAATCCACACCTTTTTGCATTGTTATATTTGATATTATTGATCAGTGTTCTCTCTCGATCTCTTTATCTAGTTTAAACGAAATTTTTTTAAATTTGAAAAAATTAAGCATTTATAAAATTTTACAAACAAAATATTTAAATCTAATTTAATTCTTTCTAATTACACAATTATATAATGTACTAAATTGTGTGTGAAGAAGTGTATTGTTTCCATAATAAGTGGTAGAGTTCATGGGTATTGTGTTGTATTTAAATTTTATATTTGTGCATATCAATATGAGCCTTAGTGTTACCAAATAATTAATGAATATAAGAAAAAGATTTTTTTTTAAATTTATGATGATTTGACTATTCAATGCAAAATAAGTATAAAATAAAGATATATTTTAACTTAAAATAAATATAAAATTTGATTTAACTTTTGTCATTTTCAATTTGTATTAAAAATTTACTTATTTATATATTGTATTAGATATTTTAAACTCAATTTATTTATTTATCTATTTTTTTTTAAATGTCATACGTTTATCTTTTTACTTTTGAACAAATATTTTCTTTAACATAAGTTGAAATTTATCTGATAATCTAATAATTTGAAATTCTTAATTGTTTTATTCCTTTAAAAGATTTAATAGTTTGAACTTTGAATTAGTTCTTATTTATTTAGTAAATAAAGAGAAAATTAAAAAGCAATTATAAATCAATTTTTTATTATTAAAAGACATAACATGCAAAAAAAAAAAAAATGTTAAGTTTAATCATACCTTAATAAGTGTGAAGATTATTGATTCTTTTTTTCTTTTATCAAAATAGAAATTTTATATTGTTTAGTCAAATTAAAAAACAAACCTTTTGTTTATTATTAAAATTATTTTTGTTATGTTGGATTTGTTCATTAAAAAAATATAAAATAATAATTTTATTTAAAAATAAACTTTCAAAATTATTTACTAATTTTCCATTTGCTTGCCTCTAAAAAAATATATTGCTAATTAATATAGTATTGCAAACATGAATCAAAGAATACATTAATTTATTATATTATGACAACTTATATTTTTGCAATTTTTATATTAAATATTAAAATATAAGAAAATATAATATAATATATTATCATAAAATAACAAAGCATCTATTATTTTTAGAAATTGAAATTATATTTAAACAAATAAACTGGTCTACTGTAATTTTAATAAAAAATTAAATAATTTTTTCTATAAGAGAAAATAATCATGTCATAATTGTAAATTTTTAATCTTTTTCGATATTGATCTTTTTTCTTAGTAGTGGATGCTTCTTCATTTTCTTCTTTCTCTTCTATATTTATTAATTCTGCTTTTATTATTGATACATTTTGAATATTTTTTGCAATAAAAACTTTAAATTTATGTTTTAGATGATCTTGTTTAGTTAATCTCATAATAAAATAATATTCTTTTTTTCTTATGCCAATTAATTTCTTGTAGAGTTTGCAATATTCTCTTTCTTTATGCAATAAATAAAAAATAAAGTATAATAAGATTTTAAAATAAGAAGTGATATAATAAATATATGATTAACTAAACTTTATATTAACATGATGTAGCTCTTATGAAGACATACCTTTATAGTTTTTTATATTCATCAACTGCACATCCCATTAATATTAAATTATTTTTATATAAAGTTATATGAATATTTATGTCTCCATCAAATACTCAAATTTTTAATATATATCTATGATATAAAACAAATATCTATTAATAATGTGAAAAGCAAATACATGTTAACATATTTAGCATCATTATTATTGCATTTGTCATATTTATGTTTTTCTTCCAATTTGATAGGATAAATTTTATTATGTATCTATGCAAGATTCAAATTGAAAAAACATATTCCTATATAAATATAAAAAATTCAAGTATTTATCTATATATATATATCATTTGGTCACTTACGTAAAATGCTTTTCTTTTGTTTCTTTTACACTCACTTTTAGTGCTTATCTAAATGTTTTTATATTTAATTGCAAATACTTTTCATCATCCTTTAATATCATGCTATCATAAATAATAATTTTATAAATTGTAATCATATTAGTATTTTTATAAATAAATAATGGAATTCCAAAATTATTAAAGATGAAATTTAAAAATAATATACTTACAAATCTTATATCTCATACGAACTTCATATATTTGGATTAATTTGAATAGTACTAAATTTCAATATTGATAGTTGAAGCTCAGCTATAGCATAAAGAATTAAAAAAAATATTAAATTTAAGTTAAGTATTTCAATGTTGATAGTTAAATATTGGCTATAGTATAAAAAATTTAGAAAATAAATATTAAATTTAAGTATTTATAAAATCACAAACAAATTGATTTTTTTTTGAGAAGAACATATCATTATAAATAGAAACATTGACATTTGATAATGCAATAATAGAATTTTGCTCATTATTGTTAAATAAACTCTCAATTAGTGCACCTTATTTTCTTATTGCATCTTCTCATAGAATTAAAAATAATTTTTCTAATCTACAATAGAATTTCTCAAAGTCTAGTTAGAATTTCCATAACTTGTTAATATTCGAAAAATCAAAGTCAAATTAGAATTTCTCTAACTACTTAATATTCAAAATAACATAAAAAAAATATAAATTATTTTAATTGAATTCATTTATACAAGCTATTATTATTTTTTGAGAGTATACAAATTTTTACTAATGATTAAAACAATTGATTTTAAAATTAATAATGGTAGAAAGTGTTGATCTAAATTTGTTCACAACTCAGTCAATCTCTATTTTGATCTTGATGATCAAATTAAAGTGCTGTAATGTTTGCACTTAGTGTTTATTTTATAGGGAATAAACTTAGAAAAGGTTGAAAAATTGAGATATTGAAAATTCCCCAAACATAGAAAACGAACCTGTAAATCGCACCCATTATTAGCATATAGCAACCACGAATCCCTGGATTACAATTGCAATTAATTTAAGAAAAAGGGGCAAGAGACATAGTAGGGTTGGCAACGAGAATCACGACCATCATTTTTGGACACAAAAGCCTAATTGCGACTATGATCCTCAAGTTGCAATAGCAAAACTTGTAGAGATAGAGAACTGCTCCAACAGATAGCTCAGCGACTAAGGATAATCTTCCACATGTCACTAGCCATTGGAAAACATAAATATCGTGACCCTGAATTGAGATAGTGACCGCGATTTTGCCTTAAACTACATTGAATGTAGGTGTTATAACTGCTGTGAAAGATTTGGCCATGACTTTTAATGTAAAGACTCTTTGGTGGGTGTAAGCTATAAATAACCCATCCAAAGGCCCTTATAAAGATTGAAAAAAACTTTGATTGTGTCCAAACTCTTGCAATTTAATTTCTCAATCCTAAAACTCATTTATTTCTTGTTTTTTGTTTATTGAGAGTATTGATTGCTTAAAAGGGTTGTATGTGAGCCATAAAACTCTTGTTAGATTAAGAGTGAGCTTAGTAAAATTTTGCATAGATTTTAGTGTGAGCCTTTTGGGAAAACACTTACAAGGATTAAGTGTGAGTCTTAAGACACCTTGTAAGTTGTGAATGAGCTTGAAAACTTCATTGTAATTGTATAGCAATAGTGGAACACCCAATTGAGGTTGAGGAGTAGATGTGGGATTAGTTAATATCCGAACCACTATAAATTTGTGTATTCTATCCCTCTACTCTAATATCTTCTATTGAAATTTTTTATTTACCCACCAATTCAATACCCTCTTGGTGCATAAGCAACAACAAGTGGTATTAGAGCAAAGTCTCAATTTTAAAGGCTTAAGTGCATGAGTAAAGATCATCATGGCCAATGAAGGGATTAATCATCTCAAGCCCCACTTTGATGGCACTGATTATACTCATGGGAAGCATAGAATGGAGGTCTACCTTGATAGTGATCTCGTTGATGTTTAAGATTATTTGTTAGAGATTGGAAGCCTCTATCAAAGATGGTTGATGGTGTAAAGAATTAATTCTAAGAGAAGAGTGGCGGAAGCAAAAAAGAAAGCCAATAGGAAGAATAAAAGAGCAATGGCAATTTTATTAAGCTCTTTATCAAGAGAAGAGTATGGGAAAATCCAACATTATTCAAGTGCATATAGCATTTAGAGAACGTTGGAGAACTACCATGAAGAAACTAAGCAAGTCAAATCCTAGAACATCTAATTGCTCGCAACCTAATATGAGCTCTTCAAGATGACACCCAATGAAAGCATCACCGATATGATAAATAGGCTTCTAACCATTGTCACTAGCTTAAAGAAGTTTGGAAAAGTATGTTCCTTGGAAGATGTCAACCATAAGATTCTTAGAGCCCTTCCAAAGAAATACTATAAAGCTAAAGTGGTGGGTATTGAGAAAGCAAAATAAGATCTTAGAAAGCTTCCTACCGATGTTCTCATTGGAAAGCTTCTCACTTATGAGATGGCAATAGAGAAGGAAGAGCCACAAGTAGAGAAGGAGAAAAAGAAGTCACTTGCTCTCAAATGCTCATCAAAAGATCAACATGATATTAAGAGTTTAAGTAAATCAGAAGAGAGTAAAGATGAAAAGCTAGCAATGCTCTTAAGAAGGGTCAAGGAGATCGTTAAGAAAAAGAAGAGAGAGAAGTCCTTTAGAATATCATCTTCCAACTCCAACTCCAATACTAGTAAGGAAAAGAAGAATGATAAAACTTGCTATGAATGTAGAAAGTAAGGGCATATCAAATCTGATTGTCCCAAGAATAAGAAGAAGAAAAAATGGGACAAGAAAAAAAAAAAAAGAAATGATTCAAGGCTACTTGGGATAATAGCTCCTTAAATGATGAAGAGGAAGAGAAAATTGTAAACCTATGCTTTATAGCCTTGGAGGACTCTTCAAATGAGATATGCTCTACTTCTCATTCTTGTGATGGTGAAAATTATAATGATAAGTTGTATGATATGGATGAGGTAAGTTGTATGATGTGGATAAGGATGAGCTAATGGAAGCTATGACTTTAAAATGCAACAAATGTCATTTTAAACTGAAATTTTACAAAGAAAAACATTCAAAACTAGAAGAGAATATCAAAGAATTTGAAAAACTTATTTTAATTTTGAAAACCTCCAATGTAATTCTCAAAGGCTCATTGGAAGAAATTTCTTCTAAAACCTCCTTGATTGATTCCTTATATATATATATATATATATATATATATATATATATATATATATATATATATATATATATATATATATATATATATATATATATATATATATATATATATATATAAACAATGCTTTAAAATTGGAAGTGGAGGAATTAAGATCATCTATCTCTAAATATCATAAAAGGAAGGAAGCCTTGGACACCCTTATTGTGTCTCAAAGGCCACCCCTTGTGAAATATGTCTTAGGATTCCTTGGTGGCTCATTATCCACATCCTCTACTACAAATGTTCATAAAGGCCACTACTCCTCAAACCTCTAGCATTGGGGTAATTGACAAAGGAGTGAAATTACACAATAAACTCCCTAATCCTAAAAAGATTCAAAATGGTTCATAAGGCTCAAGAGCTAAGCCTCCAAGAGCAAACCATGCATACATTTGTCAAAAGAGGCATGCTAAAAAACATATAAAATCACAACACAATTCTTGTTCTTGCTCTGTATGTATGAAGATAAAGTTGTGATGAGGCCACAATTTCATAACAAAATGCCAAATCCCAAAGAGACCTTTAGGTTAAAGTCTAAATGTTATTATTGTATGAAAGATGAGAACATAAATGTGGATTGCTATATTAGGAAGGCTAATTTGAAGCTTGAGGATCCTTTTAAAACTAATCCTTAAAGACCCAAGTATGCTTCGGTACTTAAGCAAAAGTGAATTTTCTTTCATGTAGGTGTGTCTCAAATCTATTACCAAGGAGAACAAATGGCATGTAGATAGTGGATGTTAAAGAAGCATGACCAAGAATGCAAACGTCTTGATCAATTTGAAGGAACAAGAGGTGGAAACATCATATTTGATAATAATTCCAAAGGTAAGATAGTTGGCATTAGTACTTTTGGTAAGGATAGTTGCTCTCTCATTAATAATATGCTTTTAGTTGATGGCTTGAATATAATTTGTAAGTGTGAGTCAATTATATGATGAATGTAACAAAGTCACTTTTGACTCTAAATCTTGCATTTTCACTACTTTAGTTAATGATAATGTGGTTTTTAAGGGTGAAAGGAAAGGCAATATATACGTAATTGACTTAGATGATTTGGTTAATCAAGATATTAAGTGTTTCATATCTATTAGCAATGAGTCTTAGGTTTGGCATAGAAGACTTGGGTATGCTAGCATGAAGCTTCTCCATTGCTTAAGCAAGGATGAGCTTGTAGATGGATTGCCAAAGATCAAGTTCACAAAAGACAAGACATATGGACCATGCCTAATGGGGAAAAAAAAATACAAATCATCTTTCAAGTCAAAGAACGTTGTAAGTACTTCTAGACCTTTTCAACTCATTCATATGGATTTATTTGGACCTAATAAGTTTGCTAGTCTAAGTAGAAAATACTATGAATATGTATTAGTTGATGACTACTCTAGATTTACTTGGATTAGTTTTTTGTCTTATAAGAGTGATGCTTTTGTTACTTTTAAAAATTTTGTAAAATAGTTCAAAATGAAAAAGAATATTTTATTTCAAAAATTAGAAGTGATAATGGGAAGGAATTTAAAAATGAGCTTTTTGAAAATTTTTGTTTATAATATGATATTTCTCATAATTTTTAAACTCCTAGAACACCATAACAAAATGGTGTTGTAGAAAGAAAAAATAGAAGTTTAGTGGAAATGGCAAAAACTATGCTCAATGAGTATTCTCTTTCCACATACTTTTGAGTGAAAACCGTTAGCACTTCATGTTAAATTACAAATGATGTTTTCAAAAGACCAATTTTAAACAAAATCTCTTATGAGTTATGGAATGGAAGAAAGCCCAAAGTTTGATATCTTAGAGTATTTGATGCAAGTGTTATATATTCTACCTTTAGCAAAGCTTATATAGTCTTTAACAAAAACTTTATGTTTGTTGAAGAGTCTATGAATGTAGTTTTTGATGAATCTAGTAAACTTGATCTTTGGAAATGTTCTTTGGTTGATGACCTTGTAGGTGACTCTAAGAAACTTAGAGTTGATCATGATGACAAACCAAAGGAAGAGGAAACCAAAAAAGAAAATCAACAAGATGATGAAGATCAATCTCAACAAGAGGAGAAACATCCCTAAGGTCTCCCAAAAGAATGAAAGTATACCAAGAGCCATCTAAAGAAGCTAATAATTAGTGAAACTTCAAAAAGAGTAAGTATTCATTCTCATTTTAGGACCTTAGATAATAATCTTGCCTTTGTTTCTCAAATTGAGCCAAGGACTATTAATAAGGCTCTTAATGATGAAAGTTGAGTGATTGCTATTCAAGAGAAACTCAACCAATTTGAAAAGAACAAAGTTTGAGAACTTGTTCCTAGACCTAAGGATCATCCAATTATTAGATGTAAATGGGTATTCAGAAATAAGTTAGATGAATATGGTTCCATCGCTAGGAACAAAGCTAGATTAGTTGCCAAAGGGTATAACCAAGAGGAAAGCATAAACTATAATGAAACCTATACTCCGGTAACAAGATTCACTACAAAAATCCACTAATTTACCAATGGAATAATCGTCAGTAATAATTGAAAATCTATTAGTAAATCAATTTACCGATGAATTAAAGACAGAAAAAATCCGTCATTAGAATGGTTGTCAGTAAATCATCAATAACGAATAAAATATTCCGTCGATAAATTTACCGATGAAATTCGTTCAGTATTTTATGAAAAACGGTTGGTAATTTTGTTCGAAAAAAGATCACAAATATTAATATTCCGTCAGTAATCCATCGCTAAAAATAAAAATTCATCAGTAATCCATCATTAAAATATAATTTAATAATATTTTTGGTCAATAATCCGTTAGTAATTTTCAGTCAAAAATAATATTTTAATTTTACGGTCAATAATCCGTCAGTAAAAGAACTAAAAAAATAATATTTTATGACAAAATAGTTGGTAATCCGTCAGTAATTTTTAGTCAAAAATAATATTTTAATTTGCGATAAGTAATCCGTCAGTAAAATAACTATAAAAAATATTATTTTATAACAAAATGGTCAGTAATCCGTCAGTAATTTTTAGTAAAAAATAATATTTTAATTTCATGGTCAATAATCCATTAGTAAAATAAGTATAAAAAATATTATTTTATGTAAAACGGTCAATAATCCGTCAGTATTATATAAAAAAATAATTTAATAACCATTTCGGTCAGTAATCCATCAGTAAATTGAAAAATAATTTTTAATAAATTTTTTATTATTTAATAAATTAATTTTATATAATATATATTAATTAGAAAATTACAAATTAATATATAATATGAATATCAAAATTTTTCATTCCATAAAACATAATATTATTTATAAAAAATGTAATATACTGTATACCATATAAATGTTACAAATAACTAAACTAAAAAAATAACTAATCATGCTCTTGAGCATCATCCTCCTCGTGGCCCTTGACATGATGTTGACCATGCTCTGGATCTACTATATACTTATCAGCAGCAGCAATAGAAGCATTTCCAGCTGAAGTGTGCTGATCAGAAGTAGTAGAAGCCGATGGTGGAATAGGTGGAGGAGCAACACCACCAGCAAAATACCTAGAGAAGAACTGCTACATCTGCAACTCAACCTGCTGGCAAACCTGCTCCTGGACTGTCCGCTGCATCTCATGCTATATCTCCTCCTACATCTAAGCTACTCGCCTATCGATCTCATGCTGCATGTGGTTAGCTGTAAGCCGCAGTGGCAGTGGTGGAGTTGAGGAAGAACTAGCTCCGGGATGTCTAAATAAGCGAGCCATCGAACCCATCCCATAGACTCGTCCCCTCTTCCGGCCTCCAACACAATAGCTCTGAAGTATAGCTCAAACTCATCTACATGAGCTGGCTCAGTGGATCCTTTAACTTAGAAATTGAATGATAGATCAAGTTGATGAATTCCTTTGATTCCAATAATAATATTATTAATTAAGTTGATGAATTCCTTTGATTTCAATAATATTAAGATGAATTATTTAATTTCCATGAGCTAATTTCATCGTAGTCTAGGGTTTGTATGATGTTTATCACAAATATTTCCATTGATTGAATTATTTCCCAATTATTTATATGAATCTTTCTTAATCGAATTGAATTATTGATTATGAAAAAGTGCTTAGCTACCATTTGTTTAACCTAGAAATTGAATTATAGAAGTTTGATTTCTGAATCCATTCAAATAGGGTCTTAGGTTGAATTAGAAATATATGCCTAAGATAGAAGTTTGAGTTTTTAGAGAAAAGATTAATAGATTTAGATTTATCAATGTGAAAGCTAGTAAGTTTACTTCTATTAATTTGATTGATAAAATAAGTGTTGTACATAATCAATTGGGATAATTCTTGAACAAACCATAGTGATAAATGGATTACAAACCCTAGACACCTTCATATCATTGCATCAAAACCATAAATTCTAAACTAACAATCTGTTTAGTTTTTTTTTTAGATTAATTATTTTACAATTCATAAATCATCGACTTTCTTTGCTTTCGTTTAGTTTTCGCAAAATTTATAATTAATTACCCAACTAGACACTTTCTTAAGAGATATGACCTTGGGTGCTTCCTATATGCTATAATTGTCCCGTATACTTGCAGGTACCTTTTGGATAGTATATCTATGAGCGAACATGCTACATAGAGACTAGTGCATGTTTTGGTTATGGATAGATAGGGCATTTTGTGAAGGATTGTCTACAACTATCAATAAGTAAACCCCAAGCTTTTCAATTAGTAGTTCAAATGGAAAGAAATAATGGGGTACATTTAGGAAGGGGTTATTGGAAGAGGAAATGAGACTAGCAGAGGTTTAGAGCAAGCCTTAGGCCATTTTTTGTGACAAGCTCCTATAGGGAGAGGTAGAGGAAGAGTGTTTACTTTGGTGTAATAGGAAGCACGAGCCTCTAATACAATTGTTATATGTATTCTCCCTATCTTAGTTGTGAATGCAAGAGTGCTATTTGATTATGAGGCTACTCATTCTTTTATATCCTTTTGTTTTGCTAAGAAATTTTCCATAGTATATAAAATATTAGAGAATTTGTTGATTGTGTTCATAACATTAGAAGAAGAGATAGAATTTCTTAATGTTTTCCCTTATTGTGTAGTGAAAATAGATGTGTGAACATATAAGTTTGCTTCTCAAATAATGTTTGGCAATTGAATAGACTTTCACAACCCTTAGAAAGCCGTTGAGACATTTGGAATGAAAAACAAGTAAGAATGGACATAAAATGGATTCAAACGGGGCAAAACAAGTGAAACTATAAGAAAATAGCCTATAGCTACTGAAGGCTAGCCCTACAGAACCATAGAAATCTCTACAGTTGCTGCATCCCACTTGTAAAATTGCAAGGCCTCCATACATTAACCCATATCTACTTCATCCTTTTCCTTCTTTTTGTACACTAAATTGCACATCGAAAGTTTAAGCCTTCCTCCTTCACTCCTCGGCCTATATAAATAAGTCTCCCCTACCTCATTTCAACTCACTCCTTGGTGTTTATTTGACAACTATCTTCTCAACCTTCTAATCTTCTCTCTATTTTCTTCATAAAAGACTCCTAGTGTTAATTCCTCTTTGGTATAAGTCTGCCTAGTTTAGTCCTTTTTGGATTAAATCAGGTTTTTAGTTTACCTATTTATTTATTTATTCTTTTTGTGAGGGCACAAAGTCATTTCTTTTTTATTTGACTTGGCTTCAAGACTTAGACTTATTTTATACCGTTGCATTTTAGAAATTGGAACTCCTATCCGATAAGGCATTTTGACCTTCTTCTTCAATTTCAAAGAGAACCAAGGCAAAACACCTTTTTCCCTTTCTTTAAGATAAAGCACCTTCTTTAAAATAATAAAAAACATGATAAAATCCAAGATAAAATAAACAAGCCATTCATTTAAAAATTGAAGATTTGCATGAGTTTTGATTCCCATTTGAAAGGATACGCATGCATACTTATCCAAAGTAGCAAATCTAAATTAAAATAAATAACTTCTTCTTACTTATCACCTTCTTATTTTGAGGAATGTGTGATCTTCCTACTATCTATAAGGGCTAAATATCCCCTATTTCTTTGTTTTTATTGTAATTTTAATTATTTTGTCAATTTGTTTCTATTCATTTTTATTTATATGTTTGTGATTTGTTATTTTTTTTATAATTGTCATTTCATTCTTTATAATTGTCATTCCATTATTTAATTGTCCATGAAACCATTTTCATTAAGTTATCTTTATATTAATAAGCCAAACCATCATTTCCAAAATAAGTGAAAAATCTAGTTCCCGAGTCCTCTTTGGTTTCGAAGGATTTATGCATTTTCCTTTAAGATAATTTTAAAGGAGTCAATCTATGGGCCTTTACCTTATATTTTTTTCAATTAAAAATAAATTAAGGTAGTGACTCCGAAAAATCATTTGGAAAAATTAAAGAGCTAATTTTCTAAATAAAGTGATAGATGCTTCGATCATGAGATTAGCAGCATTCCGATTCCTAGTGAACCAAACTAGTGCCCGAGCGAGACCTTAAAAGATGACAGAGAGCGAGAGGCAAAATTGACAGAATTACCATTGTTAGAGTTTAACGTTATCTTCAACATGGATTAGTTGTCTGAGAACTATGCTACCAACAATTTCCATAAGAAGAATATAGTGCTTGTAGGCCTCATTCGGGAGAAGAATTTGAGTACCCAAGAGAAAGGAGTGAAGCACCCTATAATTTGATTTTTGCCTTTATAGTAAAAAGACTATTAAGGAGCGATGCCAAGGGTATTTGGCTTATGTCAAGAGTATTGTCATAGAGTAAAGGGATTGGAGCATATTCCAATTGTTAAGGAATTCCTATATGTTTTCCCTAAAGAGCTACCAAGTTTTCTACCTGAAAAAGAGATCAAATTCAATCTTAAATTGTTACCAAGGACTAATATGATCTCCATATCTCCTTATCGCATGGCACCAATTGAATTGAAAGAATTGAACAATTACAAGATTTGATTGATAAAAGGTTTATTCATCCTAGTAGTTCATTATGGAGTGCTCCAATGTTGTTTGTAGAGAAGAAGGATGATTCTTTGCAGCTATGTATTTTTTATAGGTTACTCAAAGAACACCTTTAGAATAGGTATTCTCTTCCTCGAATTGATGACTTGCTTGATCAGTTTAAGAAGCAAGCTATTTCTCAAAAATAGATTAGAGATCAGGCTATCTCTAGCTAAGGATTTGGAAGGAAGATGTATCTAAGATAACATTTTAAATAAGATATGGACATTATGAGTTAGTATATATGCCTTTTAGATTAATGAATGCACCTGCTGCTTTCACGAACTTAATGAACTAAGTCTTCAAGCCATTCTTGTGCAAGTTTGTTATTATGTTCATTGATGACATTATAGTGTATTCAAAGAGTCGAGAAGAGCATGAACATCACCTCTATATGATATTGCAATCGATAAGAGAACATTAGTTGTATGCCAAACTTTCCAATTGCGAATTTTGCCTAGATAGTGTATGCCTTTTAGGGCAGGTGATCAACAGGGAAGGCCTCAAATGGACATGAAAAAAGTGGAAGCAATTAACAATTGGCATAGACCCAACAATGTGATAAAAATTTAAAGTTTCTTAGGTTCAGTAGGCTACTATTAGAGATTTGTTAAAGATTTCTCCAAGATAACAACTCCTTTGATAAAGCTCTCCAAAAACAAGTGAAGTATCAATGATCAGATGCTTGTGAAGAGAGTTTTCAAAAAATCAATTATTATCTTACCTCAACACCCATTTTATCATTACCATCTAGTGAATGATGGTTTATAGTCTATTGTGATGCATAACAAGTGAGACTTAGATGTGTTTTGATACAAAATGGCAAGGTAAAAGCTTATGCTTTTAGATATTTAAGGAAGCATGAACTAAATTACCCAACCTATGATATGGAAATGGCTATAACAATGTTTACACTAAAGATTTGGAGACATTGTTTGTATGGTGAGAAGTGCAAGATTTATACTGATCATAAGAGTATAAAGTATAACTTCCAGTAGAAGGATTTGAACTTTAGGCAAAGAAGGTGGATGGAATTACTTAAAGATATTGTAAGATCTTGTATCATCCAAGGGAAGCAAATATGACGGCAGATGCTTTAAGCCAAAAGTCATTAGGAAATTTAGCCTACATCTAACTGTACAAGTGATCATTAGTAAAGGAAATGCAAAGCTCATATAATTTAGGTGTTTGATTTGAAGTTTTAGATTATAGAATACTTTTGGCACACTTTTTATATTAAGCCACTTTTAATTAATCAAATTAAGGAAGCTCAGGATAAGGACCCTTAACTGATGGACTGAAGAATTAGGTAGAAGCTGAGAAAGCTCCTGCATTTGCCTTTATAGATGGTGTTTTGAGATGTGGTTATGTGGTTATGTGTTTCTGTTGTGGATGGCTTAAGGAAGCAAATCATAAGAAAAGCATAATATGCAACCTATAATGTACATCTAGGTGAAAAGTTCTTATTAGTGGAATGGAATGAAGAAAGACATAGCCTACTAACAAGTTAAGTTTGAGCACTAGAAGCCTTATGGGCTACTTTGATAATTGCCATTGCCAAAATAGAAATAGGAGAGAGTTACCATGGACTTTATGGTTGTTTTGCTAAAGACTTCAAGTGGGTATAACCCTATATGAGTAGTTGTAGACAGATTGGTTAAGTTAGCTCATTTTCTGCCAATCAAAACCCTTTATTCAGCCTCACAGTGTGCTCAATTGTATCTTAATGAGATAGTAAGGCTCCATGGTATTCCAATTTTAATTATTTTTTATGAGGGACTGAATTCACATTAAGATTTTAGAGAAGTTGCGAGAGTCATTAAATACTCATGTGGATTTTAGTATAGCTTTCCACCCTCAAATAGATGGCCAATCAGAGAGAACCATCCAAAATCTAAAAGATATATTAAAGATGTGTATCATAGACTTTGAAGGGAATTAGGATAAGCATCTAACTTTAATTAAGATTGTGTATAGCAATAGTTGTCACTATACCATTAAGATGGAACAATATAAGGCTTTGTGTGGAAGAAAATTTAGATCTCCTATATGTTAGGATGAAGTGGGTGAGAAGTTCATAGTGGATGTGGCTCAATCTAGTATACAAAAAGGAAAATAACTCTTATTAAGGAATCATTGAAAATGATATTTAGTTACCAAAAGAGTTATACTAATACTAAGAGAAGTGACCTCAAGTTTTCCATTAGTGATCATGTGTTCTTGAAGATTTTACTAATGAAGGGAGTTATGAGATTTGGCAAGAAAGGAAAATTGTCTCCTAGGTATGTTGGGCCATTTGAGATATTGGATAGAGTTGGGGAAGTTTCTTATCTATTAGGATTACCACCATATTTGGATAATGTTTGTCCTATTTTGTATGTTTCTATATTCCACAAGTATGTTCTGGATCCTTCACATTTATTGCAAGTTCAACCATTAGATCTAAAGAAGGATTTGTCTTGTGAGGAAGTCTTGATAGCTTTTGTTAATAGATAAATTAGAAGGCTATAGAATATAGAAATCCCAAAGGTGAAAGTATGATGGTAGAATCAATCTATGAAAGAATGCACTTTGGGAAAATAAGCTTAAGCCAAATATCTTCACTTGTTTCAATTATAGATAAGTTTTTAAAATTCAAGGATGAATTTTTTTTAAGGTGAGAAGAATGTAATACTATAGGCTATGGCTAGTTGCATGTTCTAAGATGTTTATTTATGTTATTGCTTTATGTGTTGCATGTTAAATAGTACCCTTTATTAAATGAATTATTTCCACAATTGATTGTTCCAAAGTGTTATTGATATTGAGCCATGATTTAAGATGATTTTAAGTGCTTTATGCATGTGGTAAGGGGTTGTTAGTTGTGTGTTTTAAATTAAAGGTTGGTTTGAGAATATTGCAATGATTTCTAAAAGTTGGTGGTATGGACAATAAAGGATATGGTCACAACTATTCTACAATTCTCATTACACAAGTGTAATGCTCTTTACTAAAGTGTAGTACCGTTATTGAATTATCACAAGCATAAATTTTGCTACTTTCTCAAAATAATTTTAGAGACCACAGTATGTAACACTTATTACATATCTATAATGCCCGTTACAAATTGTTCACGACTGTGAATTTCCTATCGATCCGAAATTAATTTTTTTTAGACCACCAGTAGTAATAAATGTGACACTTTAGTAACAGTCGTTACCGCTTGGGAACTATAAATATAGGGTTATATCGATCCAAGATGGTGTTTAAGCCTTTTCTTCATTTCTTTAAACTTCTAAAAGCTTTTAAACACTTCAAAACTCCTTTCTTTTTCCTCTAAAGCCTATATTTTTCATTTATGCTCTCAAGATCTCAAGAGACGATCAAGAATTCAAAGAGAATTTTCTTCATTCTTTCATTTCTTTGGTAGAGTTTTTGGCAAGGGAAAAGAGAAATCTTTGGCTAAGTCTATTAAAACTTTTATTTTTATTTAGGTTTAGTTAATTAAATGAAGTTAAATCATAATAAATGAGTTAGATGAAGAGCATTAATGGCATTTAATATAAGAAATAAATTTTGTTGAGTTTGAATATGTAGAAACATTAGGTGCAGAAGATTCTAAGAGTAAAGTTGATTTTTAATGGCTATAAGATATAAATGCTAGTGAGCATAAGAATTAAGAATATATGATTAGATTTAAGAAATCAAGCCTTAGGGTTAAGGTTTTAAAAACATAGTTAATAATTGATTTGAGGATTCACATGTACGCAATGTGAGCCAAGGAATTCTTAAGCCTTATACAAGTTAAAGTGATTTAAACTTAGTTAATAAGATTAGCAAGTAAGATGAGTTACAGAATATGATAATGCATGGTAAATCACCATGAAATGCTTTGTTTAATCTTTCTACTCATCTATTCATTCTAAATGACCTATATTACTTCATGATTATTATCATTACAATTGTCATTGTTATTTATCATTAAACCCGCAATTTTTCTATTAACTCACATTGGTTTATTGATAATAGACTTTTCTATTAGACCTAATGTTATTGATTATTGCGTTATTGATAATGAGATGTTGTTTAGGCCAATGTTTTGCTATTGTTCCTATTGAACCATGACCTATCCACAAACCACACATATGACAGAATGCCTATACTAATGAGGAATAAACTATTAGACAGTTGTACCAACGATTCAATTAATAAAGTCAATATTATCAATGTCCTACATAAGGAAGGTCATGATACCCTAGGCACATGCTCTACATAAGCATATGCTCAGAAGCTCATTGGGATGGTAGCCATCCATGAGTACTGTACCATTGTTTAGAAAAGCCTATTTGGATGGTAGTATAGTCCTACCCATAAGCACTCCACTATTGTTAGTATTTGTTTTAATGTATAGATTTGGTGTCATTCCTTCTAGGCATATACATATTATTGTTGCTAATCTAATGCATTAATTTCAAATGTTATTCCCTTAAGAACCCTTAGGTATTGATATATTTCATAATTCATTGAGCTTTAAGGCTCATTGCTCTCCATTTATTATTTTCAGGTGCTAGAGTAGAAAAGTATAGATTAAGAGAAGATTAAGCTTCTTGCTTTCCCTTCCTCCACAAGAAGCTATCTTGATGTATAGGTCTGAACACCTAATTGTAAATTATTATTATGATTATGTTATATTATTCTAGATGCTTCATGGTATTTGAAATCATATAGATATAGATAGTATCTTGTATTTTGTTATATTAAGACATTATTTTGTATTCTTCCTTTTGTACATTATAGATGTGAGTCTAAAGGTAGATCTTTGATCCATAGTGAACATAAAGGATTGTAATGAAATGGATGGTTTTGTTTATTTTGTGTTGATGTATGAATGGTCTTAGAGATTTTATACAATTTGATCCAGGAGGTTTATGAGATCAATGGGCTTTATAGATAGTTGGAGGTCTTAAAACTACCCATACTTTAAGACCGTCATACCAATAGAGTCAGGATGTGATAATATAATTTTCTAAAATAGTAGTTTCTATTTTCGTAACACATTAAAATTGAAAATAATATATCTATATGTATGCAAAAATAATTATATCTTATAATCATTACTTCTCAACAATAATTGCCTACTACTTTTTATTAAATTACTAACATTATCAACAAATAGTTACTGGTCACTATCTATCAACTAATAAAAATAAACACCAATTACCAGTTATAATGATTCGCTACAGCAAATAGACTCAAACAATAAATTAAAAAACACTAACAGTGTCAATGCCTTTGATATTTAAACATCTAAAAGAGGAAACTACAAGAATTTAAGTGCTTGAAAAAAAATTTGCAAATCTCTTTAAATAAAAGTGTCAAATTACAAGGTACTTTTTGTATTTTTCTAAAAAATAGCTTAATTTAACAATTCAAATGACAAGTGAGATTTTAAAAATACATTACAACTGTAATCATATTTTGTACTAGAACTTTAA